>PVHX01000145.1:250000-390000 GCA_004024805.1 Geosciurus inauris
ACCTTTGATGTGGGGACACGAGTGAGGAGGCCACCTCTGCTGAGGCAGAGAGAATCGGATGCAATGGAAGAGTGTGCAGCTTCACATGCGAGGCATGCGAGGTGTATCAGTGAGAATACGCAGAGGCATCTCTCTACGTGGAAATCCTTATCTACGGCTATTTGCCTGTCTAGGTAAAGAGGGTAATTATAAGAAACGTAGATAAGGGAGCACAAAGTGGCTCCCAACCCACCTTTCAACCACAGGAGGAGGAGGAGGACGATGACGACTGTGGTGGTCATGACCAGGTTTCAACTCGCAAAATCCTGGTCTCTCCAACCTGCCTCCACCCAAGAGCACCTGCCCTGTTTGGGGGACTGGAGACCCACTGCCCACTGGCTTTAGCTCCCACATCTCCTGCGCTTCCCAGAAGCTGCAAACACAGGACAGTGTCTCTCTCTGATTTGGGAGCACTGAGTCCAGGAGGTTGCTCTAACAACGTCCACGTGTGGGAGCAGAGCTCATTCAGCAAGAACAAACGTTAACGTGCCTGGCACAGGGCCAGGGCTTCCGTGTGGAACACGCACACACAGGGGCATGTGCACAAACAAGCACGTAAGCACACATGCACATGCATGGACACGCAAACACATGAGAATGTGCAGCACACACGTACACACAGCACACACACGCCCACGGCTGGGCCACTGTTGCTCTGACGGGCACCATCGGGTCAGCGGCTTGGGTGAAGGCGGCAGACACCCCGCCCCGTCCACAGGCTTCCTAGGACAGGAACCTCAGCAAGCACCCTGCGGGGTGTGCTGAGCTCGGCCTGCAGGCCCAGGAGCAGGCGGGAGCCTGCACGGCAAGGCCAGGCCAGGAGGCAGGCAGCCTGTGCTTGCTGGGTCTCTGGACCTGGACGGTTGGCTGGGGAGCCTGCTCCAGAGGGCTGTGCAAACAGACAAGCAAGGAGGCCACGGGGAGGCCCGAGGCGGAGGAGCAGAGCCCCTGGCTGGTGGCGGCCGTGCCGCTTGCTTTAGAGAAATGGCCAGGCTCCAGCGCACAGCTGGCGGGTTTTCACGGAGAGGACGCCCATGGCAGTGGACTCCGAGTAAGAGGCAGGGCCACGCCGGGCACAGGGTGGCCTGCGAGGGCCAGGAGGGGCCGAGGTCATGCTCGCGCACGGGGGCTGTGTGGAGGTTCCTCCTGTTTTCTTGTTTTTCCTGCAAAATACAAGGTATCGAGTTTGTGGAGGTAAACAAGGCAGGTGCGCCGTCTGTTCAGTGATGGCATCACCTGGGGTCCTGCGCCCTCCCGGGGGTCCAGCTGCTGAAGGACTGTGTGCGGAGTTCATCGCAAGAACTCGTGAGGGGCCCAGAGAACTGCGCGTGCGCACTCGGTCCCCTGCGCATCCGCGCCCAAGGGGAGCCCCGGGCCGGGACCTGGCCACAGGCCTATCAAGGGCAGCCCCGGTGTTTGCTCTCAGATGACCCCTTCCTCTGCCAGGGTACCTGACCGCAGAGCAGGAGGCAGCTGGCATTAGTCCACTGCCCACCAGGCACCGCAGGTGCTCCCCAAACAGCAGTCAGGACTGCCCACCCCCGTGTCCCCATGAGGAAACCCAGGATCCCAGGTGGGAGGCAGTGAGGCAGAATGTCTCACTTCCCAAGTGCGGTATGTAAACTCAGCCTCCCACAGCGGGTCGCGGACAGGGCGGGAGCAAGCCCAGCGCCGTCCAGCGCCGCCCAGTGCCAAGCAGGTGCCTGTTACATCCCTGCGAGTCCGGGAGGAGAGGCCTCGAGGCCCAGTCACGTGCTGAAATAGCGCACTGAACCCCCTACATTCATACAATTACTACATGTAATTCCGATTTTAAGGCACGTCTTATGATATAAAACTTTACCTTTAAAAAAAATGAAAGTATTTCGCAAAGTTTTAATTGTGTAAACCATAGCCAAACTTGAATATTATTTTAAACACGTGGAGAGCTTGAATCATTCAACATAATAGTACCTCATGTTTCTGACTTTTAAGAATGCATTATTAAAGTCCATAGGGTCCTTAAGCACTACTGTGACCTTCCCAAATTTAATTTTCTGGAAACTTCCCCTGCAGAAGGAGCTGTCAGTGAGCGGCGCCCTGTGACGTCGCTGGGGTGACAGCTTTCTCCCACGGAGAAGCTCCCGCCAGAGCCAGAGGTGTGCCCAGGACACGGGGGTCGAGGACACTGGTGAGCCCGGTGCTGGTGGGGCCTGCACCCACGCTCCCTGCTGGGCCTGTGGTGGTCATTAACAGGGTCCCTTTCCAAAAGGCAATGCAAAGGAGTTTCTTTCCTGCATGGTCGCACAGGCCGCACAGCTTGCTCAGGACTGCTCCCGGCTGTCCAGGGCAGCTCACTGAGGCAGCGGAAAGCTGTGAAGGGAACAGCTCCAGACACTGGGCCCAGCACTGCCCTTGACTCAAAGTGAGGTGAGTGTAGTTAGATTTCAACTTCGAAAGGCGTATTTGCTCCTGATAGAGGTTTTCAAATTGCACACGTGCGTGATATCACGCTCCTCTCCTCCACGGTGGCAAGTAATGAGCTGTTCCAACGATCATTCCTCTCACGTGGAACCATAATGGGGTGAGATTTGGAAGCAAATTGCACCGGCCTGAGATTATAATGCTGCCATAGACCAAAGTAGCTCCAGTGCACTGTTTCTTTCAAAAGATGTCTTAGAAAAACTACTGCTCCCCCCCAAAGAAGCAGTGTTTCTTACATGCAAATATCCACTATCTGTTACCTCGATCAACATGATTGGTCTCCCTCAGGAGAACACAGCAGCGCCAGGCGGCACTGCCCAGGCTCTCAGGATGACGGTTGGCCCAGCTCTGGGTTCTCAGAGGCTGACCACACATGGGAGGTTGTGTGGGGGAGGCTCCTCGGATCCCCCAACTGCTGTCTCCAAATGCTGAGAGGAGGTTCCAGGAATATGGCAGCTGGGAGAGCATTCTGGCCCTCCTGGGGCACACAGGTTGTTCCCACAGGCACAAGAGTTCTTGGCTGTGTCCAAGCTTGAATGGCCGCAGGGCTGAGGTCCACTAACCCTGCTTCCACTGTCCTCAGCTAGGAAACATGGTGTTTTTTCTCCCTGAGTACAAAATGAACCTATTAATGCCATGGAGAAATGACCCATGCTGAGACTTTAACACACCAACCGCGAACACTGGTCATGCCATATTTTATGTAATAGACCGTGAGCATCACGTTGAGGCCAAAGCTGGTCTATACCACAAGCTTACAGGTTTTGGACCTCCTGCCTTCCCGCCTTTTGTCCAGCATTTAGTGTCACAGTGGCTGCTGTGACAGCAACTAGGTGCTGTTCGGGTGAACTTCTCCAAGCATCTACTTGGGTTTAAACCTTCCTAAGGTCTTGTTGGATCAAAGAACATGCCACTTGGAGGGGCTTCCATACATAGAATCGCTCAAAGCAAAGTGGCCCCAGAAGGTCACCAGCAATAGAGAAATGGAGCCAGTAGACGAGGGGCAGGAGACCCCCCGAGGGGCTGAGGAGACCACTCAGGGGGGCTGACCAGCAAGCTGGCACTGCGCTGGCCCAAATGTCTGAGCACTCCTGTGCTGCTACCAGGAGAATGAGCAGTGCTGTGCCTTGAGCGAGGACACCCTGCCGCAGAGGCTCCCAGGCCTTTGTCGCCGCATAGGTGGGCCTGCCCCTGCTTTATGCCTCACTGACTGTCTTTCCTGATGCCTGCAAATGCACACAAACACATATCCACAAAGACAGCATCTGTCCAGGGTTAGCATGTTATGTGTGAGCATGAAGATTCATCCACATTATCTGAAAGGAACATCTCAAGGCTGGAAGCTATCTTGCGTGTTGCGCCTCCCGAGACCTGCCTCCCGAGGGTGGGCTGTGCTGTGACTTCCAGGTGGGAGACCGTAACTCTGAGAGCCAGGTTTTGCATCTGTCTCCCTGAGGCTCCTTGCTGTCTCTGGCCGAGGTTGGAAGCTTTCCACAGGTGCCTGCAGGCTCTCAGGGCTGCGCTTAGCAGGTTTCAAGCAGGTGCACAGGCAGCTGACTGGTGGGACCTAGCTAGCGGGGTCCACTGGGTGGGTGTCCTCGTTGCAAGAACCCAAATGCCATCATGACGTATTTTCCTGAGACAGATAAGCTTCTCCACAAGTATTTTCCCACATATTGTGGTGACGGGTGTGTCCATGTGCTTTGGGTGACTGTGTTGCACTGTATGCAAATGTGTGTGCGTGGACGTGTCTGTGAGTGGTGTGTGTGCTCGTGAATGTTTGGGTATGTACACACTTTTTTCTTTTCTTTTTCTTTTTTGTACTGGGGATTGAACCCAGGGCACTTTACCAGAGCTGTATTCCCAGCCTTTGTGTTTTTGACAGGTTCTCCCTGAGTTGCCTGGGGTGGCATCAAACTCACAACCCTTCTGCCTTAGCTGCCTGAGTCACTGGGATTACAGGCATGCGCCACCACACCCCGCAAGTGTGAACAGATGTGTGCATGTGCATGGACATGTCTGTGAGTGTGTGTTTGAGTGTACATGTGTGGGTGTGTGTGTTTGCATGTGCACACGTGTGCGGTGCGTGTGAATGCTTCACGTGTGTGTGCACGCGTCTGCCTTCAGCTCTGTGCTGTGCTGGCTGCCTCCACCCTGTGCTTGCCACCTCCAAGGACTGGGCCCCCAGTCTCCTCTGAGTGGGGCTTCAGGAGGGTAAGCAGCTCCACTTTACCCTCTCTCTCCATAGTGCCACTTTGCCCACTTTTACTCCTTTAGTGTAACTCTTAGTGGTGGCTAAGGAGACGTCGGTGACAAACGATCTAGAAAAACCATGGAATCCAATCTTCAGGTGCAATCGGCCATCATCTTTAAACTGGGTTGTCCCCGTGTTAGCTTCAGCCTTAGAGTGTGGTCAGGGCTGGGCGGGGTGGTGAGTGCTCCCTCGCCTCGGCCTGGAGCAGCTCTTCCAGTCCCTCCGCCCCTCGTGATCTTTAATGTTGGCTGGCAGTACTGCAGCGGAAGCCGGGAGAGGATGAGCCGCGAGGGTCCCCGTGTGCCCTGGCCCACTGCCCAACACGTGTTGGGCACTCTCAGGGGTAGCTGTCTCACCTCCCTCATGACAAGCACTGCCAAAGCTCTGAGACTAAGTGCCTGCTGCTGGAAAGAGGGCCTCAGCCTCCTCACGGTGGCGGAGAGGCAGTATCCTCACAGAAGCCTTCAGCCCTGGGAGGAGTGAAGGGAACCCCTCTAACACACCTGGCGCCTGACACATCCACTAAGGTGCTTGTGACCCAGCTGTCCGAAAACCACACTCGGTGCCATGGGCCATCCCCAGGAGTCTGGCACTGGTCAGGTGACACACGTGGATCCCACCATCAGCCACGGGATCCCTTCAGACCCCCGATCATGTGGGATGCGCAGAGCTTAATCAGGGTCACTCACCAAGTATGACGCCGTATTTTCTGACCAGGTTGATGTTTCCTAAAAATCAATTTCTTATCTTCAGGAAGGTTTTGTTTCATGCTAATATTCATCCTCATTCTTTTCCCTCAGGAAATAAAAAGGGGGAAGAGAATTTCTTTGTAAGTTTTTAAATTATCAGGTTGTTGTGTGTGGAGAGAAGGGAAGGATCTCATCAGTAACTGCAGCTTGCTCTCCTATCCCGTCTCAGCTGCGACTGGCCGTTTTGAGGTGGAAAGGGAAATGTTAATGACAATGCCCTTCCTTCCGTTCTTTGAAAAGTCTCATGGTGATAAAGCATCAAAACTATTTTTTGTCAGTTGATGATATTCCAACTGATAATTGATGCCTGCCTTCAATTTGTTAAAAACAAGAAAATAAAAGCCATTTCATTTGCAAATGGATATGTTACTCATAATGCCATTCTTTTCAATTGCTGAGAACTCGGCTAAGAAGGCTTTACCCAGATCATGTTAAATGTCTCCTTTTTAGTTAAATTGATAAATTATAATTCTATATATTTACAGGGTACAAAGTTACATTATGGTGTATGCATACAATGTAGAATGATTAAATCAAGCTAATTAACATATCCCTTACTTCAGATACTTATCTTTTTTTGTGATGAGTGCTTTTGAAGTTCGCTTTCTAAGCATTTTTGAAATCTCAAATACACTATCATTAACTATAGGTAGCATGCTAGGCAAGAGGTCTCTCAAGTTAAAAAGTCCCCTTACTTCCCAAAGGGAGGCAAAGTATCCACCAATCCCTACTGAAACTTCAGGGACCTTTATAAAGAGAAAAACAATCATGAAATTCATAAGGAGCCACAAAAATCAACAACAGAATTCCAGACAACCAAGGCAACTTTAAACGAACAAAGCCAGAGGTGCCACACAGCCCAGCATCCAGATGCACCCCAGCTGGGTCACCAGAGCAGTGTGGGGACATTGAAACAGACACACTACCAAAGGTGACAGTGCAGGAGCCCTGGAGATGAGCCCACACACCTGTGTGCAGGTGATTTTCAGCAAAGTTGTCAAGAACATACGGGAGAAAGGACAGTCTCTTCAGTGAGTGAGGTCGGGACAACTGGCGGCCCGAGTGCAGAACACACTGAGCCCTTACCTCACACCATACACAGAAAACAGCTCAAAGTGTATTAAAGACACAAGGTAAGGCCTGACGCCACAAAACTATTAGAAAGAAACTACTGGAAGGCTCTGCACACCAGGAACCAGCAGAGAGAAGAAGCAGCCTATAGAACCGGGGGAACTCTGACAGCTGACCACACATAACCAGACTCAAAAATGGCAGAGAACCTGACCGCTCTCAGAGAAGACATGCTCGTGCCACAGGGGCAGCAGAAAGTGCTCAGCACCAGTTAGCAGGGAAGTCACAGCCACCGTGAGATGGCGCCTCATGCCGGTGAGGATGGCCATAATAATGACAGGAATAGAAAGGCAGGTAGCAAACACTGGGGACTTACACGCGGTTGGTGCAGATGCCAGGCAGCACACAGCCAGCATGGGAAACTATGGAGGTTCCTCAAAACACTGAAACGGAACTACCACGTGACCCAGAGATTGCTCCACTGGGTGTGCACCCAAAGGGTGTGGGATCCATGTGTTGGGGAGACACCTGCTGTGCCGTGTATACTGCAGGCTGACTCACAGCACTCGAGGGAAGGAGTCGGCCTGAGTGTCTGTGGAAGTACGAATGATAGAGCAAAGCGCTGCAGGGTGCCCGTGTATCATTCAGCCTTGAAAAGGATGGAGCTGGAGGCCTCAGCCTCAACAGAAGAGGCTCAGAAAGCCGAGTCCATCATGTTCTCGTGGGATCCCAAACAGCTGAATGTGGAGACAGAGCAGGGGGACCAGGAGCTGGGGGACAGGCTGAGTGGGGAGGTGTTTTTCCATAGGTATAAGTTTTAATCAGAAAGGAGGGGCGAGCTTTTTCAGACCTATGACAATTGGCCTTTTGACAGTTTCCTTAAGTGGGCAATGCATGGAGCTGCTCTCTGCTCTGAGACAAAGCCCCTCTGGGTGTCCTCATGGGAGGCAAGGAGGGCCCACCCACAGGGCCTCATTACTTCCCACAGGCCCCACCTCTTTTACCAACATACTGGGGTTTAGAATTCAGCTGAGTTTGGAGGAACACATTCACACCCCAGTAGACTATGCTTGGGAAAGTCCATTTAAAATTGTCCTTGAATTCTGGGTCAATGTGAAATTCTCCTTATCATATCTAATGATATACCTGACATTGACATCATAATCCAGGCCTGCTCAGGTGGGCCAAGAGAAGTGCGAGCTGTATGTGTTAAGATGCACGATCAGGAGACAACAGCTGGCGTGGAACTGGGTCCCTGGTCTCAGAATCGGTGCAAAGAGTTCCTTCTGCTTTGTTTCCAGGGTGAGAGGCTGTGCTACTCCTGTTTAATGTTATCCTGTTTGTTTAACAAATTGAAATTTTTAAGAGAGGCCACTAACTTCCCTAAGATTCAAGACCTTTATATTTCTGCATTCATTTATGTATCTGTTCAGCAAACACTAACCAGCCTCCATGCCTGTTCACACCAGGCCTTTATATGTTCGACCTCTCTTTGCACACACCGTGGATCCTGAAGCTACAGAGCAGACCTGCACCTTCCCATGCACAGCAGGGTTTGACTCCACTGTAGGCTTCCAGATTCCAATCCATCGTCCTTTCTAGTGGAAGGTGGCTGTTCCTTAACAGGGTCGCACATTTCAACTTTCACATTCAGAAGTATTCAGAGAGAAAAGGATATTTTAAAATCTTGCTTCTTTCCAAATCCCATTTTGTATTTTTCTTGGCTGGTTTTCATCTGGAACCCATGGGCAGTTGTTTGTTAGGTGGGGCTAACCTCGTGCTGGGGAAGCGGCTGTGAACGGTTTGAAGTGTGCCATACTCTTGTTAAGTTCCTAGGCAATAGCCGCCTCCAGCGATTGTGAAAGGCTGGAAAGCACGGCCCGTGCCCTAAAAAGGAGCGACACCTAGAAAGCATCGCAAAGCAAATGCGAAGCTGCATTCTATGAGGAATGACGTCTTGGAGACGTGGCATTCTGCAAGTGTCAGGTTTGTCACTGAACACACCTGACCCAGGACAAGCCCCAGACACCAACGCAGCCAGCAGCTCTTGCTCTCCATAGCCAGGAAAGAAGCAGCCGCCGGCGCCTGCGTCCTCGGTGGCTGCTAGTAAACTCCACGAAGAGAGAAAGGCCTGTTTTAGAGTGTGACCGTTGTGTTCAGGGTGCCAAGAAGCAAGGGTGCTTGAAGGCTCTCACCCGCGCGTGGACGGTGCCAACTTCCAGGGACCTCCTTGCTGTGGACAGCTGCCCTTGCTGGACTTGACACCAGCGCGGACAGAGGGATCGCTCCCGAGGAGGCCTGCTCCCACTGTGAGCTGCGGCTCTCTGCAGCGGAGGTGCAGCAGCCTTGCCCGTCTGCTGGACACATGCAGCAGGGCAGCAGCCTGGAGGGCATCGGCCAGAGCAGGCTTTCAGTGGGCGTGCGCATCTCCACCTCTGCCATTACAAGGCTTTTCCACACTTGGATTTTGCTGTGAGATAAACACAACTTTGAAGTGTCTTGCACCTGGGTGAGTTCTGGTGGTCAGATAGTTCAGACTCTCAGGAGGTCCCGCTGTGAGTGGTGCAGACACTTGCATCAACATCAGGGAGAAGCTGAAACGAGCCCTGGGGAAGTGTCCTCCTGGGCCCTCAGAGGAGGGGACGGCAAGCGGACTCCGTGGAGCTCTGCGTCCCCACTCAGTGGGGTACTGCTCCTTCTTCACAACCCAGCCCCTCCCAGGGACCCTGGATTTCATCCACAGTACCACCTGGTTGTTCACCTAGCCACCCAGAGGAAGCAGGAGAGGCTTATCTGCGGTGCCTTTGCTGGGACGCACACTGCCTGGCCATTCCCCAAGCCCACGGCCACTGCTGCCACTTTCAGCCTGCAATCCCGTCTTTTGGCCCGGTCACTTCAAGAGGATTCATCTTCAAAATTAATTATTGGAGGGTGCACGATCACCTTCACAAAGTTGTTGGACAAAAGTAGATTTGAAAGCAGAAAAATAATCCGGTTACTGTGTTTGTAAAGTACTGAATGAAATTGCATTGACCGTGTCCGCTGAAGGAGGTTGTTGGAAGTAGTTAAGTGATATATTTTATGTTAAAAAAGTTAAACAGTAGCCGGGCGCGGTGGCTCAAGCCTGTAATCCCAGCACTTAGGGAGGCTGAGACAGGAGAATCGTGAGTTCAAAGCCAGCCTCAGCAACAGTGAGGCGCTAAGCAACCCAGTGAGACCCTGTCTCTACATAAAACACAAAATAGGGCTGGGGATGTGGCTCAGTGGTCGAGTACCCCTGAGTTCAATCCCCAGTACCAAAAAAAAAAAAAATAGTAAATCTAAGGACAGTATTTTTGGTAGGCATGCCAGCAGGCAGTTCTTAAATTCTGTATTTAAGAAAACATTTCTCATCGCATGAGGTGGTCCAGAGAGGATGCAGCCAAGAGTGAACACACCTGGCTGGCTGTGCTGTTGGTTCTCACGGTCAGCCAGCACAAGCCCCAGGAGTCAGGCAGAACTAGAGATCACGAAAGCATGGCCAATGGAAGACCTGTTCTCCTTTGACGTTTCTAGAAACAAATCCGTGATTCTGAATTCCTTAGCAGTGAGTCTGTAAATTTTGTATCTTAGAATCACATAATGTCAGTGTTGTACAAGCTCAGGGGATCAGTTGGATGCCTCTCCTTTTGGAGACGAGCATACCAAGGCCCTGGTGGCTAAGGGGTGATTTGAATTTTCCAGAATGCCTGGGAGAAATCTGGCCACTCTCTACCTGCCCAGGCAGGAAAGGGGTGCCCACCCAGATGACCCTTGCCCCAGCCTGCGTACGTCATAACTGGAAGTCAGAGTGAGAACAGCGTTGAAAGTGCATTGGCAAGTTATGACAGCCCAGGAGCAGAGCGTAAGGAGGCGCGTGGACGGGACAGTTCCCCTCTCACCTAGGGGAACGTTTGAAGAGGTTGCAGGGATCCAGAGGGAGCCTAACAGGAGGCCCAAGGTCCACAGCAGAGCCACGAGGCATGTGGCAGGTAAGTCCCATAATCTTTAGTTTGTTAACTGTAAATTGACTTTTGATACCTGGAAAGTACAAGAAAATATAAGTGGTATCATTAATCACACTAAATACTAATAAAATTGCTTGCAGTTACCCTAAACTAACCACTTTACATTTAGTTTTTCATTCAATCTTAACAAAAACTTGTAGCTAAGTTTTATTCACATACTACAGCACTTATTTCCAAAATCCAGTAATTGAACCAGACCCAGAGTCCTATCGTGTCTGTGGTGAGTTCCAGCAGAGGCCCTGGAGCAGCATCGCGGCCCCCGGGGTGAGGCAGACCATGGGGCAACTTCTCATGCTCCACAGGCACATTTGCCTCCTAAGCATGGTGGCCTGAGAATTTTTAAAATAATTTTCTTTATCAAGATTTGCAAATACGTATCTCAAAATTGCATGTTTTCAGGATCATGGCAACATCATCCTGAGAAAATTTTGATACACCTGTGTTGCCGTGTATCTGTAGCGAGACCCTCTCCAAGCCTGCCATGGCTTCCCCAATTTCCATGGAGAAAGATGGCGGCTGATGGCCATGCTTCCTGGGGTCCTAGGAGGGCTAATGAGAAGGCATCTTACTTAGGGGAACAGTTTGAAGAGGTGCTATTGAGATGAACTTTGAGAGACAGTGTGGAGAGTAGGCTGCGCCTGCCCTGAGTGACTCCATGGTGTGCAGGACAGCAGCTCTCAGGCTGTGCCTGCCCTGAGTGACTCCATGGTGTGTAGGACAGCAGCTCTCAGGCTGTGCCTGCCCTGAGTGACTCCATGGTGTGTAGGACAGCAGCTCTCAGGCTGTGCCTGCCCTGAGTGTCTCCATGGTGTGTAGAACAACAGTCCTCAGGCTGTGCCTGCCCTGAGTGACTCCATGGTGTGTAGAACAGCAGCTCTCAGGCTGTGCCTGCCCTGAGTGACTCCATGGTGTGTAGGACAATCGGTTGCAGGCTGAGCCTGGACCTTTGTTACTCTCTTGTAAAGCAGTAGTTTTCCTTGAGTGCTCCATTTTGAGTTTAAGCTCTGAGGTGAAATTACTATACATGTTGTTTGTACAATAACAAAACCACCACCTGCCTGGCACAGACTGATAAATAAAGCAATCATGCTAGTAAGAATGACCACCTGTGAACTTAATGAGTTAAAACCAGATCCACCGGCTTGTCCAAGGCATCAGACTTCCAAAGGAAGCGGCAGCCTCACTAGAGACCCAGAAAAGGAGGAAGCCCTGCCCTGCAACCTGGTCGCTTGCCACGAACTTTGCCCAGGAGCATTGCCACAGTGGCCCACCTCTGAATCTGTGTCCTTGGGTTTTAGCAGAGTGGTTTCTCCTGCCTGTGATGGCCACACATGGCTCCCCCAAACTGCCCTCTCAAGCTGACTCTTCAAGTTGACATTGTGAACTGCTGTCCATCTGGACTTGTCCTTGTATGAGTTCCTGCCCTTTGACAGCTCTGCACCCTGGACCAGTTCTTCCACTGTCCCTTACCTTGTCTGAGCACCTGTGGTGACTCTGCCTTCACATCGGCTCCTGCCTTTGCACTCAGGTCTGCTCAGCCCCCTGGATCTTGGGGCTGCCTTGGCCCTTTCTGGGCCTTTCTGTAAAGTATGTATATATAATTGTGCAAAGTGTGATGTATGGCAGATATTAGAAATTAAGACTGGAATAAGCCGGGGGCAGTGGTGCACGCATGTAATCCCTGCAGCTCGGGAGGCTGAAACAGGAGGATCGTGAGTTCAAAGCCAACTTCAGTAAAAGCGAGGTGCTAAGCAACTCAGTGAGACCCTGTCTCTAAACGAAATACAGAATAGGGCTGGGGATGTGGCCCAGTGGTCAATTACCCCTGAGTTCAATCCCTGATACCCACGCCCTAATAAAAAAGACTGGAATAAAAGAACCTGTGATGTGGCTTATGCCTACCAGATGACCCACGAGCATTCAGAACTGCTACTGATGAAAGTGATGTATCCTATGAATTTAGTATTATTCAGTAAATTTGACATTGACAGACGTGTTTAGCCGCTGTTAATGACCAGCACGCTCAGGACAGACAGACTCAGGGGAGAGGCTGCAGGTTCCTTGCCCTCTATCAGAGGTGATAGCTTTGAAGCACAGGAGGGCCTTGGGCTGAGATTTCTTTGCACAGGTTGGAAGTTCTCAGTTTCGTTTCTCCTTTTGACGAGTATTATTAAAACAAACGTTTCTAAGAATCACCCAGAACATGGGCTCTGCTGAGACCTGAGTGGGGAGGCTCACCAGGCCTGCAGAGCAGGCAGATGGGCACAGATGCCCACTAACCTGCTGTGTGAGAGCTGGAGGGCAGGGTGTGGTGTTGTGATGACTGTTGTGTGAGCTGCCTGAACATCTCAAGCCCTATGGGGCCCCAGCTGCCCAGAGTCCCCTGCAATCCCAGACACACCTCGCCCAGCCATGCGCCTGTGCCCTGAACAGCCACACTGGGTTCCTCACCTCCCTGCCTGCCGAGAGGTGCATCGCACAGGCAGACCCCCACCTGCCCCTGGAAACATGCCTCATGTGTCCCAGGACCATCCTCAGTTTAGATTTGCTCACTGTGGCATTTTAGCAGGATCTCAGGGAAAAGTTCAGAATCTGTAACTACAGCTGTCTCCTTGAAGTAAAGCCACATATTTTCCAAGGAGATCTGTCGATATTTAGGGTTGCAGAACTTTCTGACTCATGGATCATGAGTCTTTCACCAAGAGTCTATTCTAGGCAGTTGGGAATCAAGAATGGCCAGGGTGCACCAAAGCCCCATCTGCGAGCTGTCCCTAGCACGGTGTGCGGCGGGTGCTGACGCGAACTTCACGGGGATGATGCCCAGGTACAAGCCCATTGCCCAGAAGGCAGAGTGGGGCGGAGTGGCCAGGGGAGCCCAATTCACATGTGGAGGAGTTTACGTCTCCTTCCATCTGATGTTGTTAGAATATAGCACTGTGGCTCCAGCATTGAGAGCTCTTTGTCCTCAAGAAGAGAAGTCAAGGCTATTTTATCCTGTGTTTAGCACTTCTGTTGGCTTCAGGTAGCTGGTATTCCCTGGAATCATTCCTACAAAAACGTTCAGTAAAGTTATTGAACATCCACTTACTTCTCCATCTAAACTTTACATCCATTCCACAATGAAGGTAATCAATTTCCCCGGTTTATTTCCACAAATGATTTTCAAAGCTGGAGCAGTATCTAAACCTAAAAACACCATGTGCATGATTTCTGTCTCAGGCATCTTGCTATCGGCGTCCAAAGATGCTGCTGTTGTCTGCATGATGATTTGGAATCCTGCAACCTGGTGGCTTCGTCTATCGGCTCTGATCATCTTTTAATGTGCCCCCCAGACGGTGCATAGAGCCCTGCCATCTGTGGACAGGTACTTGGCACTCCTCTCTTTTGATTTGTAGCCTGTTGCTTCTTTCTCATGCCTACTTGTCTCTAATAAAACCTTCCCATGCTGTATGCTTTAGAGAGTGAGAGCGACACCATCGTCCTGCCCCATGCCCTGGAGGACTCTCTTTCAGCTTCCCTATCAGCATGATGCCGCCTGGGCTCCATGCATGGCCCTCTTAGGTCGAGGCTCTTCTAGGCCTGATTTGTTCAGAGATGTTACAAGAAGGGGCTGTTAAATTCCACCTGATGCTTCTCCTGCAGCTGTTGAGATAATCATTTGGTCTTCATCCTTCGTGGGGTTGATGGGATCATATTCTATTGTTGATTCTGGCACATTGAGCCAGCCCCGCATCACTGGGTAAGTCCAGCATGATCATGAAGAATGATCTTTTCAGTCTGCTGGTCTACGACATTTTGTGACCTGTGTTCAGCAGAGATGTTGGGGTGAAGGTGTGCAGCTGTCTCCATTGCTGCTGTCGTGTCCTTGCCTGGCTTTGGTACCAGAGTGATGCTGGCTTTGTGGAAGGAATTTGGGAGAATTCCTCCCTTTCAGATTTTTTGAATAGTTTGAGAAGCATTGCTTTTAGTTCTCCCTTAAAAATTTGGCAAAGTTCAGCAGTGCTTATTGCAGCATTATCACAGTTGCTGGGGTATGGAGTCAACTAGGATGACCTTCAGCAAATGAATGGGTAAATAAAATGTGGTTTATACAGTGAAATATAATTCAGCCATGGGAAAAACGATGTCCTACCACTTGCAGGACGTTATGTTAAGTGAAATCAGCTGTACACACAAAAACAAATGCTGTGTGGTCTCACTTGCAGGCTGTCACGATTTGGTCTAGGCATGGTAGGCAAACAGCAACGCTGATGGGGAAGGTATTAGACTGTGAGGGCTCGGACCTCATCCATGGCTAGTTATTTGAAGGGTCTACAGAGTGATAATTGTAGGCAGAAAGGCATGGCTGGAGGAAGTAGGTCACTAGAGAGGTGCCCTTGAGGACTCTGTTAATCAGTGTTTCATTGCTGTGATCAAAATGTCTGACAAGGACAACTTAGAGCCGGGAAAGTTGGTTTTGGTTCATGGTTTTGAGGTTCAGTCCATGGTGGTCTGATCGCTTTGATCTGAGCCAAAGGTGAGGCAGGACATCACAGCAGAAGGGCATGGCGGAAGAGCACCACTCCATGCATGGCGGCCAGGGAGAAGAGAAAGGGAATGGTCATAAGGAACAGGAACCATCCAGGACACACATCCAGTCATCCACCTCTTCCAACCAGGCCCACTCACCCACAGTTACCACCCAGTCATTCCATCCAAACTAGGAGGGATCGATGGGATTACAGCTCTCAAAATATGATCACTTTCCCTGTGGACATTCCTACATTGACACAAGAGCATTTGGTGGACACTCATTTCCAAACTTTGGTGGAGACTATATCTTATCCCTGGCTCCTCACACTCTGCTTCCCAATGGCCATATATTTCAATACAGATCTTTAAATAACTACACAAATTGCATATGATTGTGTTGATAATTTAACTGTGGGAAAGAAACCAAGCAAAGCAAAATGTTATACCAATGCAAAGATTTGCCCATCATGCTCCTCCCACTGTCTTTGATATTATTTTATTACATGACATTGGTTAAATTGAGTACAAGGCACATAGTTCCATCTTGGATGAGTTGATCTTGCCCAGCATTTTTCTTCTGATGAGCTTTTGAAGGTGGCAAAGGTCATAGAAGTAAATGTTTCATGCAGTTTTTTGAGGCCAAAGAAAATGGGACATTCCAAGCTAACATACTTCCTTTGTGAAATATAATTCAGCCATGGGAATTATACTTCCCCACCCTGTAAGCACCAACATGAGGCTTAGTTCTTTATGGGTTTTTTAGATAACTGAAAGACTATTTATATAACCCACCCCAAAATGTAGATTCTATTATATTTTAGAACTGACTGGTTCAGTGGTGAGGAAAGAAATTTGTATGAATTGCTTATACACACACTGTGAGGCAATGTGATTCACATGTTACCTCTTTCAATCTAAATAATATGCTTGGCCTAACCGTGGAGGCTGCCATTTTTTTAGATGAGGAGCATAACGTTGGCAAAGGCTCATATGTGGCCAGGTTCACGTGCTCCGTGAGAACCAGGTTTGGAACTACTGCGTTTCTTGGATCGACATACTTGCTATCCCCAGTTCTCTGCCTTGCCTCCCCAGATGGATGGTTTTCATTTTTGTAAAATGTATTGAAAATTCCAAACAGCAGACGCTGCATTGATACCATTAATCCATTAATAATGGGTTCTTTTGGAGGGTGGTTGTGGAGGTCTCCCGTAGCAGTGCTTTCGTCATCCCACATACAGACCAATTTCCACACACCCGGCCCAAGTGACTCCAAGACTTCACATTGCTTTCTCTTAGAATGCAGTTGAGAATCGCCACCAATACCACCACTAGTGTCACCAAGACCATCATCACCACCACTATCGCCATTACCAATACCACCTCTATCACCACATCACCCTCACCATCCTCAGCCTTACTACCCCCACCACCAGTACTATTACCTCCAACAGGGACGTCATGATTACCACCACCACCACCATTCCATGTCCACCACCATCACGACCACCACTACTACCACCACCACCTCCAACACCACCATCATCATTGCTACCACCATCACCACCACCTCCAACACCACCATCATCTCCATGCCATCTCCACCACCATCACAACCACCTCCAACACCACCATCATCATTGCTACCACCATCACCCTTATTACCACCACCACCACCACCTCCAACAGCACCATCATCTCCACGCCATCTCCACCACCATCACGACCACCACCCTCCAACACCACCATCATCATGATTGTTGCCACCACCACCCTCAGCATATTCGTCACCATCACTATCACCGAAACATCACCACCCCAACGCCACCTGCACCACCATCACCCTCCCCACGGCTATGACCACTATCACCATCGCTACCACCCATGTCACCTCCATCACCACGACCTTCCGCACTGTCATGGGCATCACAGATGGCTTTGAGGCCTGGTGTGTGCCCTGTAGATGGGGACGCCCGGTCACATTCACCCCAAGGAGAAGCTCTTCACCCTTCATTCATCTGCAGCTCGGGTTACCAGGGCCACCAACTACTTAACAGCAAGCCCTGAATCATGTTGCTATTTTATTTAGATGCCACCCTGGGCAGCAGACTCCTCTGGGCCCCCGACATACTCGAGGTCTCAGGACATGCCGTTCTTCACTTGTCCTCAGTTCCATCTCTCTCCTCATTCCTGGATGACTGTCCTCTTCCGACCCCGTAACTGGGGACGCCCCAAGGCTGTCTTGGTGTGTGGATGGCCAAAGTCCACTCAGTTCTTCTTTGAGGCATCTATGGGGACGGATTTTAAGCCTTCTAAAGAAAGTCCACAGTTTCCCTGACTATGAGCTGCTTTCCTGATTTTCAGAAGAGGACTTGAAAAGGCCTCTGCCTGGGAGATGGCTGGGGTTGATGTGTTCTGGCAGGGCAGTAACTGGGCAGCTGACGAGGTGGCACATGACACATGTTCTTGTCATACAGTGTTGAGGAAACACAAGCACGTGTGCTCCACACAGTCCCCAACTCGCCTGGGTGGGGAGTGTGGGAGGCAGCCCACAGGAGATGCCCTCGCCGGCTCCACAGAGCGCTGCGGCAGAGCAGGCACACAGGTGCACCCCTCTGCGCACGTGGGTGTGGGGTTGGGAGCTGCCAGCTGCCGCGTTCAGGCGGATCCTTTTCTCCACGCACAGGCGCCAGTGTGTGCCGTCGACCCGGAGGTGGGAGACTCCAGACATCTTAGGTGCCGAGCTCCGAGTTGTCTTAGATTGGACGGCTGACTCTCCTAGAGGACACTGATGCAATCGTGACCTCACTGAGGGCTCAGGAAGCAGGCGTGCCCCTTGGCTCCAGGGAACTGTTATTTTCTACCTCCTGCAACTGTAATTTCAGTCAAATAAACAATGAAGTCAGACCTGTCAGGAGGGTTCAGGCTCAGGGTTACCTTGGCTTGGTAAGGGATGAAGCATGATGTTTGTGAGTGCCAAGGATGAGACGAAGTGATGCATGTGTCCAGTGTCTGCATCTAATAACCCACTATTCAAAATCGAGTCCCGTGGCAGGCCTCGCAGCCCAGATAACTCCAAGGCTGAAGTGGACATTAACATCAGATGAAGACAATGCAGAGGCCTAAGACAGCATCTCCAGGGCTGGGCTAGATAAAGACAGTTAATTATGCTCACAGATATTTATTACTGCACAGTGTCTAAATAAAATGTAGCTCTTAAACTATTACCCAAGTAAGCCCAATGATTTTAACCGGTTCTTTTTACTTTGTATTGATAATCTGTAAAGAAAAACATACATAAGCACAATTTCTCAAAACACAACCAATACCAACAAACATAATTTCTAAATGTAAAGAGCATCCTGAAAACTAATGATGAAGCCATGCTCCCGGCCAGTGTGACCTTCATGAGGAGACAGCTCTTAAACAGCACTTGCTTCTGACAATACAAAACTTTGGGCTTTTTTACAAAAATAAAATGGTTCATCCGCTGAAGAATCAACAAAAAATTTATGCACTTGCATAAAAAATTAACCTTAACAAATAAAACCAAGCTGCGAATCATTTATCCTTGCTTATCTCTTTGATTACTGTATATTAATTAAGATGTGAATTACTACTTGAAATAAAAGGATGCCTGGGATCCAAAAAAGAATTAAAAATGAATGCTTCTATGGAGACAATGAGAAGGGCGATTCAGGAAGCAGTTGAAAAATGAATGTTTACTTTTAATGTTTTACTTTGCTATTTTCCTTAAAAGAAAATCTATATAAATTTATATTGTTTGCACTCTGCCGTTCTCTGATAGTTGGAGAACAGCTGCTCTACTGCATTGGTCTTTGAATGGCTGGATGGCAAGGCTCAATAATGTGTCTCAGCCCAGGTTAAGTGATGGAATTCATTTAAATGCCCCAGAAGTAATCATCCACAAAGAGTACATTATTTCTCTTTTATGAATTTTCAAACCTAATACTGATGGGTGGCATGCAATTAAACCTGATCAATATGTAATTTAGGTCGGCTGACATGTTTTCAAATTCTCAGAATATAGATTCTTTCAATATTGCAAGAGCTTAGTGAAATACTTAGCTCTTATAAAATCGCTAAGGCAAGTTAGTACAGGATGGAGAACAGAACAAGTGCAGCCAGGAGAAGCGTGGCCGAGTGACTGGTTGCACTCGGAGACTTCGAATTTGAACAGAAAGCATAATTGGGAAGTTAAGAGTACGCTTAGTTCCTTTCTCTTTCCCTCGCTCTCTTCCTCTCTCCCTCTCACATTCTCTGTTCTAATAGGAAACAAGAGCCCGACGGTCCATGAGATTTGTAAAGTCCCGTCTTGGTAATTTTCATATGCATGTGTGCAAATACTTTTTAAGTTGTTAGAGATACTAATTAAAATGTTGTCAGAGCTGTATTATAATATGTTTTTTCACAAACAAAGCTTTTTTACCCATAATCTAAAAAAAAAAAAAAAAAAGCCCAAGCCCCACGGAGGGCTGGGATTACCATAATGACCCTTTGTGGTAAGCTAATAAACAAGGGGAAGTACATCGGCTCCTGACCCTAAAGGTGAAGGGTGACGCTCCCTGGTATTACTAATTAGCCTGCTGTCACCCGCACAATAAGAATTACACTTGAGTTCCTATGATTTGACAGGACTCAATTTTAAATTTCATGCCTGAGGTCTCCAAGTGCTCCTTGCCCTTTCCCTGGCGTAGCATACGCGGGCAGGCGGACACAACGGGCTTTATGTGTGCGGAAGCTGGTGGGAAACAGGGACCGAGGTGCCAGACCTGCAGGCCTCACCCTGTGTGGGGGTGGGGCAACATGCCGACTTTGTCGTCCCACCAGACCTCGGTGTTGTGTGATGCCGTACTGTTCTCTGGGGTTTGGCCAACATTGTGATTTCTTGTTAAATGCTTATTTAATGCTCATTAAGCCTATTATTATTATGTGTGTACGTGATACGCTTAAAGTGGGAGACCCTAATGGGGGGATCCCTCCCCCTCATTTCTTGCTCTGAGCAGAACCCAACACCAACCTTGATTCATGGAATTCAGAGAGACTGGCTTCCGGGGCCCATCCCTACTTCAGACCACTGCCCTAGGCTGGGGCCACGGGAGGGGCTGCAGGGAGCGGGTGCCCGGGCATTGACCACCAGAGGACATGGAGGACTGGAGTTGCCTAGTGGCTCATGGTAGTTGAGTCTGAGCCACCAACAAGTATGCCCTATCCACACTCAGTTCAGCTTTGATATTATTAGTGAACAAAATGGTTAGATGTATTCACATCATGAATTCCTTTTCCGAGCCGGGTGCAGTGGCACAGGCCTGGAATCCCAGTAGCTTGAGAGACTGAGGCAGGAGGATCACAAGTTCGAGGCCAGCCTCATCAACTTAATGAGGCCCTCAGCAACTTAGTGAGGCTCTATCTCAAAAAAAAAAAAAAAAAAAAAAAGGCTGGGTATGTGGCTCAGTGGTTAAGCACTCCTGGATTCCATCCCTGGTACAAAAAAAAGAAAAGAAAAGAAATCCTTTCTCTTGTCCTTTCTCATGTGAGAAGGTACCTCCCCTCGTATTTCCTTTAAGCAGATTCCCTGGCAAGAAATTGGAAAGTCACAGTTTGGCAAGTGCGTAACTAAACAAAGGGACCCTGCATGGCTCACCCCCGTCCCACGGGCCTTTCCCCTCAAATGCTAACTGGCCACTCGGGTGTGTCATTTAGAAATGCCCGAAGTAATGCGGCAGACTGCCTTTCTCTGCGCTGTTGGCTGGCCACTGGGACAGAAATGACGAAGGGTTCTGTCCATTAGTGCTGCAGCACAGGCTCGATAGCGGTGGGGGATTGATGGTGAGGCTGTGCCATCACTCGGGGAAACTTATGATGCGGACAACAGCACTTTCAATAAAAGGGCTTTTGATTTTCTGTGTGTCAAACTGTTTTAATATTAGGGCATTTCTAGGTCAATGAAGGGTTAACGTCACGTCATAAATCATATCTAAACAAGAGCCCTAAGCTGGCTGTGTGTAGAAAAGAGTCTGCTGAGGTCGAAAAGCATCAAAAAAGAAGTCACAATTGTGAGCAGCTAGATCAGTGTGGAAGCCACCTTGGCTCCACCGCCCTGAACACACTGCACATAGCACACTAAAGACAGCGAGTGACAGGGGACAGAAATTGATGGTCCTCGGCTGTGTCGATGGCGAGTGGAGGGCGTGGCTGCTGCAGGCTCCTGCGGAGTCTCTCCACGGTGGGTGGAAACTCAGAGCACACGCAATGGTTCACGGAGCTCCCTGTCTTCACGGCAGGCTACCCTCTTCTGTCCACAGTGAGCCCTGGGGGCACTTAGCGTGGCACCTGATCACACATCTGCCCAGCAGAATTCCAGCCATCTCAGTGTGGGGTTGATCTTTTGGTGTGAATCAATGGTGCCTGCTCCAGCAAGCCCACCCCGCGCCTTCCAGCCCGCATGGGTGCTGCAAAGCCGCTGAGCTCCATCCTTCCAGCCACTCCGATCTGGCACATCAGTGCTGCCCGACACTGCTACACCGTGGCTGCTATTTATAAGTTCTTGTTCGAAAACCTTGGAAAGAACTGTGCTCTCAGAGGTTGTGAGATTGTTAGGTTTTTAACTCATTAAAGCAGAAAAAGAAATCCTATCACCACCATTAACGTAAGCGCAATTAAAAAAAGATGACAAATTCAATAAGATTTAATGAAGAACAGAAGGAATGCAATGAAAGAACACTTTGCCTATTTTGTTTGTGCTTTCAGTCTAAACTAGCCACATATATCACACCTTCCACAGGGCTAAAGAGCCATCTGGACACACGTCCAGAGGAGCAAGAGCGTGCTGCCAGCGTCCTGCGTCTCCCGCGTCTGCGCCCCCAGGGGAAGCATGGGCATCTCCTGCCGGGACAGACTGCCCTGGTCAAAAATCATACAAAACAAAATGCCAACAAGCCAAACAACACAACTCTGCCAGCAACTGAACTCGGGTATAATCTGTCACTTAAAATCTGCAACTGTCTGCAATATTCGGTGCTAGCATGTGAAACGAATGTGCTTCTGGGAGAGAGAGCCGCATTGACTGTGCCGGCAGAGAGCAATTTTCTGTCCTTTAATGAAGGATGGAGAAAAGGCTTGATAAAGCACCCGCTCATTACAAGTGTGTTTGTGTGTATGTGTCCGGATGGCCGGCAGAGAAAATGTGCCCGGGCTGATGGAATGGGAATCTCCTAGTTCAATCTTCCTGGACAAGTTGGGATTGTTAAAAGCAATCTTATTTTATTGTGAATTCATTTGGACAGTACTGAACAAAGAACCAACTGAAATAGCAGCCTGTTGGCATTTCTTTCCAACTAAAATAATACTGGTATTTTTAACCAAGAGTTTCCTTTCTCCTGTGCAATATTAGAATTATATATACTCAGAATAATATATAAATGATAAAATTAATTTACTATCTACCCAGTTGTGCATACATATGAAATGTGTTTAGTAGCTATAAAAATATTTTCTAACATTATTACATAATACAATAACAAATTATATTATCCCAAAGACGTCTATTTACATCTTATGATCAGTTAAAATGGTTTAAGCATCAAATACATAGATTTTTAAACTTAGATATATAAAAATAAATTTGAATACATTTTTAGTGGGATCGTACTTTCATAAACCAATCAGATGAAATAAAAGTATTTTTAATTTATAAAAGTCACATACCTCATTTTTTTAGTTTAGCTAATTTGAAAACATGAAAAGAGATCATACAGTTATAATTTTTTTAACAACTAGGATTTTAAGAAACAAGCCGGCAAGGAGACTGTGTGCTCCCAACAACCCTACAGGGTGTCTCAGGGCCAGCACTTAGAGACGGTCAGGGGTCCGCTGGAAGGACCGGGCTGTGTTCACACACCGTGTGTGTGTGCATGGGAGTGCCAGCAGAGCTGCCCTTCCTGTTTCTGGTGCCCTTGCCTAGAGCACCATGCTCTTACTGAATGATCTCTGTGCACACAGACAGGCACATACGCAAGTGTGTGCAAAGAACCCTGTCCTGCCGAGATTGCCCCCGGGCAGGACTGAGCACACAGACACACACGCTGTTCTTCCTTCCACAAGGAGAGTCTGCAACTGCCCAGACTGCAGCCCTCGTCCACGCTTCACTTCTGCACCCGTGGTCCTGTTGCCGACTGTCTCAGGCCCGCCAGGTCTCCAGGGACATGCCTGGCTTCCTGTGTGTGCCACCTGGAGGAAAAAGGGGAGTCCTTGCCAGAGCACAGGGCTGCCTTTGCCATCCAAGGAGGAGCCTTCTGCTCAGTGATGTCAGGGGCCACAGCGGGTGGTCCTCGTGCCCACACCAGGAGAGCTTCACTGGGCCTCTGTAGTTTTTGTCTCTCTTTAAAATTCAAGGCTGGGATGTAGCTCAGCAGTAGAGTGCTTACCCAGCAGGCAGCAGATCTGGGTTCCATCCCCAGCACCACAAATGAGTAAACAGTAAACAAAACAAAGTGTCAGAATTTCAGCATCAGGATACTTTTATTTAATGTGGGTTTTGAGCTTCTCTGGAAAAACGTAGAGACCTGGCGGTACTGGATCCCATGCTCAGGCCCTGGTGCTCTGTGCGCAAGCACAGCAGTGTGGTCCAGGTGGAGACTACCCACAGTCCACAGAGCTGCTCACCTGCACAGACGTGGCTGCAGGAATGCTGGAAAAGCACAAAGCAAACTTCACCTTCCAGTGAAAGGGCTCCATTTATTAATTCAATTTTACTATCTTTGGATGCCTCTCCATCCCCTGGTGAGAAGGTTTTGCAGTATCTTAATGAACTGAGTGCTCACTCGTCTCACCAAGACGCTCATCTGGTAACAGAACCCCATGCATGGTGTCAGAGGACCCCAAACAACAGTGTACTTAAAATGACTTAAACAACAGTGTACTTAAGCCCCCAAGAATGACTCAGTTGAAAGTATTGTAAACTTCTGAAAATTAAATGTGTGCATTAGGAATATTTTTAGCACACAGTAAAAATCACCAGTGTCTTAAACTGTTCATACACCACCTTAACTTCCTGAAATGTTAATGAATAGCTCATTTAAAATGTCATTATATATTCTGATACATGTGTTTTGCAAGTGATCATTTTAATGTGTTTATTAACATAGTCACCACAGGGCAGGTGACCACAGGGCAGGTGACCACGGGAGCGAGGATGGCCGTGGGAGTGGGATGGCGTGGCAACACAGGCCAGGTCCCCATGGGTTTGCTTGCCACAGAGTTTCCCTCCTGGAGGGCGCAGCTCGTGCACTGTGGCACACAGCAAGGGAGCTGCGTGTCACTCAGCAGGTCCCCAAAGCGGGAGCCACAGACACCAGGGGCTTCTGCCGGGCTCCTGACTAAATCCTCTCCTGAGGGCTGTTCACATCTGCGGCCGCTCCCTCACTGCCCAGGCGTGAACTCACAGACTCGCGCTGACCGTGGTGATGTCTGGAAAGCTGCTGCTGAGGGCCTCCAAGGAGCATCCCTACCTCCAGGTCTCAGCGCGTGGTCTGGACCTCGAACACAGTCCACGTCTGTGACTGTGGAACCCGAATGTGGGGATTGTGGAGTGTCCTCACAGGCAGTGCCTACCAGTGACATGTGCACGTGTTAACAATGACATTTCAAGGAACATTTTGAACATTTATTTAATACAAAGGAGTAAATTAGAGAACATGATTTACATATGTAAAAGTCATGAACTTGGCTCAAAATCAGAAATAAGAAGGAAAACATGATTTTCTGAATTATTGTATTTAGAAGTGTCAAACCAACCTTTCAAAGCCCAGGACAGTTTGAAATGTAAATGTCTTTTGAAATGTAAAAATAAAAAGGGGTTTTTGCCTTCAGACCAAAGCTCAGAGCTTAGCCCATACACCAAGTGCACTCCCCACACAGAGGGCCCAGCCCTGGCGCAGAGGAGATGGCCGAGGTGCTGCAGGCTGCAGGCTTCCTGGGATTGGACTTGTGCCTTTGTGGTCAGACACTCACTACCGGGGTCTGAGCCAGCTGTGCTGCCTGGTGGTCTTGGGGGCTGGTACACAGCAGCGTGGTGGCACTGTGTCGGGGAGGGCCCCCAAACCACTTCCGGCTGCTTCACATTTCAGACTTTGCTCCTAGGAGGCCTTCGTCCCGTGGTTGGCAGCCTGGCAGCCTGAACACAGAGGAGGGGCGAGTTCTTCCTGAGGAGCCTGCATTACGAGCTACCTTTGGTCTTCCCGTCACTGTGGCTGGGGTGGGGGGTCGTCTTTCATAACCAGCCACGCAGAAGCAGCGCAGGCTTAGGCACTGCCTAGCTGTGGGAACCTTTGCTCCTCTGAAAAGCAAATTGCTTTGTCCTAGGACAAGGGTCTCTGTGCATATTATGATTCACAGGTGGGTTTTCTGAAGGTATGATTTTACTGAAAATATTTTGAATGCAATGTGATTTTGTTGTGATTTTAAGACCACTCAGGAGAAAGGATTGAGCAGGATAATTGTGATTTGGTGTAATCTTAGTTAAAAGTCTGTTTTCAAAAAAACTTGATCCTTCCACAAATTAATTATATATATAGTGTGTGTGTGTATGTGTGTATGTGTCTGTGTGTGTGTGTGTGTGTGTGTGTGTGTGTGATTTGTTTTAACCACAGAAATTTAGCAGCAAAGGGAGATTTTTGGAGAGGATGTTTTCATTTCCACAAGATGTAGGAGTGATGTGTAAATGAGAGGGTGAATCCATCTGTGGAATTTGAAATAAAATTTAAATGAGAAGTATCGGTTTTGAGGGCAAAGACCACGCTCCCTTCACTGCAGATCCACAGCCATTCTTACAGTAAAAGTTTCAAAGATATCTGTTGCTTTTTTACTGAGACTTGATAATGTGACTCTGCATGGCTGGAAAAGCAGCGTCCCCAGAGGAACAGGGGTAGGCCCCCACCCCGGCGCAGAATTTAGAAGCGAACCCATTCAGCATGCGCACGGAGGCCACGCTGGTGTGGGTTTAAGAGGGCTGAGCTCCAGACAGGATGTGGCCACCTGGCCCAGGTGCCTGGGAAGGGCCTCGGGCCCAGGGCTGCCCCAGGACAGAGGAGCAGAAGGGAGTCCATGCAGCCTGGCTGGGGCAGACCAGCACAGAGGGCCCATCTGACCGGGAGTAGGAGCAGCCCGCATCCCTGTTTCCTGTGTGCCTTCTGACCCCCTGCGACAGAGGGCCCAGGAAGGGATACCACAAGCCTTTGCCAAGCAATGCTGTACGAAGGGCCTCCCTGACGGACAAAGAGCCAGTGGGCAGGGTGGAGAGTCGAGGCGAGGTGGGCTCCAGGGGAGTAGAGCCCCAGAACCAACCGGAAAGGCCTGGGAGAGGTGACCAAGGGAAAATCCGGGGCGCACTTCAATGTGTGAGATCTGACTGAGCGAGGATCCCTTAGATTGACCATCCCAATAGTTTGGCCATCTCTAGAAGGGTCTGCAAGGGTCAAATTCACGCTAGGACTGTCTACCCTTGGAGAATCGCGGTGACGGGTTTCACAGCTACACAGTCACTAGAGCAGGTGCACAAATGCCAAAGACACTGCGCCTCTCCATCACCCCGCCGGGGAGGACCTTCCTGCCTCCCGGTGCTGGGAAGGATTGTGGAACTTGTCCGTCTGGGACCCTGAGGGCTGTTCCCTGGCATGTGAAGGGCAAGGCCCTCCTGTCTCTCCTCCCCTGTGGTCCAGTGAGCCCGCTTTCTGGCTTCCCAGTGGGGACGGGGTCCTGCCCAGCCTATAGCTGGTGGCTCGCTGTGCTTCTCACTTGGCCATACGCACTACCTTATTGAAGTGGACTCTGCGGATATGCCTCAAATACAGAAAAACTAAGGGAATCACTTCTAAATCTTGAAGGAGAAAAAAGCATTAAATTAAATCAAGTTGTGCATCAACTGAAGGAGATTTCTTTCACTTGAAATTTGGGGGGTTCCTGTGCGACAGTCAGCCACTTTCCTGCGGTGCTGCCTTTGCAGAAAGTTTCACAGTGTAGTCCATGGTCTCTGGTCTCCCTTCTGGTCTGCTAGGAAATGTGCTGTGGCCACTAATGCATCATATGTCTGAGCTGTTATTGGGACTTCTCCATAAATGGTATTTTCAGAGTTTTCTGTTTGGGCATTACTCCCTTTATTTATAGGTTTCCAGTTTCTGCAGTCTCTCAGCTGTACACGCAGATGTCTGCCTTCTTGGTAATTAGCTCATTTACAATATAAAAATGAGCACATTGTATATTTTCTAAGGGATGCTTTCACAACATTTTTAAATTCATTTTGCCAATTTGGGGTCAGTATATCCATTTTGGATGGAGTGATCTCAGAAACAGGTAATCAAAGATTTTTAGCTACCTCCCTCCCACTCTTCAAACCAAACAAAGAAAATAACTTACATTCCATGTTGTAGGCAAGAAACCCACCAAAGGGCCTGCAGCCTCAGCCCCGTGTCCAGAAATCTCACCCCACTATGGTCTTCCTCCTGTGAATATCAATATGTTCAGAATACAGCATATTATTGGATTTCTAATTTTCTGTGAAAAGACCGGGCTACGTCAGGCAGCCCTCGCACACTGTCGCAGATGAGACCAATAAGCACATCCTGACTTAACTCCCGGTCTGGGTTGCCAAGGATACGCTGTCGAGGGCCAGGGTCAGGAGTCAAACTGACCAATATTGAACAAATTGCATTGGTTTGAATGATTCCCCCTGAGCTAGTAATGATACGGCGAGCCCAGGGCTGGGTGTGCAGACAGATGGCTACGGCACTGAGGATCCACGGAGAACTGTACCAGCACCCGGAATACACGGACGCACTTGTGTGGTTTGTGTTTGAGCAAGTAAAATATGCAAAAATGTGATGTGGAGGCTACCAGAACAGTGGGCCGGTACACATTCCTATATAAAGCCACAAGCACGTGCACCTGTCTACTTATTTCTGTTTAAATTAGTATTACACTTCAAACTGTACAAGAAAAGCTATTATACTGAAATTTTCTGTTGTGATTTTTATTTTTATTTTCATAACTATGTTCTTTTTGCTTCAAAACATGATATCTTTCAGAACACAACAAATCTAGGTAAATATCATCCAAGGGTGTTTTTCTGTGTATGTGTGTGTATGTGTGTAAGAGCCTTCACAAACTATCTCAAATACATCACATATAAAATCTTAATAATCAATTTCAAAAATAACCAAAAGCTAACAAAAGCAAAGATTCAGGGGTTCAATGGTGTTTTTAATAAGCATCTTCTAACCATTGAAATGAATACCTGTTCTCAAATGATCCATGCACAGATCCGTGGGTATCCTCCCGTCAGTCTTGCTGACCAGGGAGTGCCCTTTCTCATCTCCAGTTTGCTCTCTTCTCTCTGCCTCTAGAGCATGGGAATTTCTACACAGTCAGTTGTGACTCCACTTTTAGAATTATGCATTTGGCCAAGTGCTTAATAAACAGCCTGGAGCTGTAAGAGATCTAGGCCTTCCAGCCTGCTCTCCAGCTCAAAAGAGTACAAATGAAGATGCTCTCCAGGAAAGCCCCCCACCCACCCTGGGAGCCTCCTTGGGTGCCCCTTATGCCCGTCTGCACCAACACACAGCTGAGCTAACATGGGCAGGAGAGGTGGGCATCAATGGCTACCCAGTACTCTGAGCACAGATTGCAAGCTGCATGGTTAGAAGTCTAAGAACAAAGAAGTCAGCAAGAAAAGACTCAGAAAAGAAATGAGAGGTAACATCTGCTGGGTGTCTTCCCAGGTAAGACGGGCTTTAAAACTATTTGAAAATAGTAAGTGAGTGAATTTATAAACTCAAAGGAAACAGGCTTCTCCCTCTTCACCATGGTCACCTGTGAAAGCATATTTTCCAGAATGCCTTCTGTGCATTTCCAGGCCTCCATAAAATTTGCAACCTGTGCTTGAAGAGTGTCGTCTGCTGTCTGCATGGTAACAGGGCAGAGGCAGACGTGTTAATGAACAGAACAGCTGGGCAGCATTAGAGGGTGGCCAGCAGTATTCTGATGAGTAGGTGAGTTGCCCATAATACATAATTTATTCCTTTAAACACGTCCTGTTCCCATTCTTTAAGTTAGGGAAAAGAATATCAAACTTGGCTGCATAAAACAACAAAAAAAAAAAAAAACAAGGGGCAGGGCCATCAATATTTTAATGTATGGGATGTGATACTTGCTGTTTCTCAATCTAAAGATAAAGAAAAGGGGAAAAAATGGCCAATACAGTTCTCGATGGATGGTTAAGAAAAGAATCGTTCTGAGTCTGAGGCAGTACATCTATAAAAATGCTGAGTTTTGTGTGTGTTCAATTGGGATACTGACCAGGGGAAGGCTGGAGGCAAGATAATTAAGTTTCTTTACTAATTTAGTTCTTTGTAGCATTCCCCAGCCATTTTTTTAAGTGCTTTCTGCCTGGCGGTGTCACCTTTGATGCTGGATTGTCTGCTGCGGTGAGGGATGCTCTCCTGGAGCCTCACGGAGGGTGCCTGGCAATGCCTCCTGACAGGGCGCTGCCTGCGTATTCTAAACGTGCTGTTTCGTTTCACACGTGTCCTGCAATCTGCACTAATTGCATTGTGATTCCACTATCAGTTTCAATAGAGAGGTGATTTATGAGGAAGATGCTGGGAAAGTCTATAGCAAATAATAGAAAGGAAAATTAATAAATCACAGCTCTTTTCACATGCAGAAAGAAAATTCTTTGTAAGGTGAACTATTTAAAACACAATTAGCTCATTCACGTCTTGGCAGTAGGAAATACTGTTTTCAGAGCTGCAGGGAGCTCAGTCTTCACTTGGGATTTAAACTGACAGGTCGGAGGACATGTGGTCTTGAACTTACTCCTCCAACTGTGGCAGGCTGGATGCTGTCTGAGCCCCGCTAGGTCCTTCCCTGCCTCCACTCTGTTTTCCTGAAGTTTCTTCTCTCTTTGTTCCAACCCCAGTGGCAGTGTGATCCCACCTCTGGTTCTGGCCAACACCTATTGCCTGACAAACCCGGTTAGGATTTTTAGCCAAATCTCCTGAAAGGCAGAGGAGGCAAGCACAGCTGCTTCTGGCTATCCCCAGCTGTGCCGTGCCTGTACAGCTGCTTTCCAGTCTCCTCAGCTCTTCCTCCCGCGTCCTGGGGTCTGTGACTGTTGTTCTCTCTGGCTTTAGACCTGGGGCTGGATAATTAGCCATTGGCTCGGCCTCCTGAGGTCTCTCCATGAACACAGAATGATAGAGATGGAGAGATCGGGTGTTCCAAAGGCAGATCCAGTGTCTTTAGACGTTGTTTGATGGGGCTGACACTGTTTCATGGCCTGCTGGACAACTCCATCTGGTCTTCCAGAAAGCGAAGCTCAACATGTACAGAAGCAAATTCTATTTTTTACTGGACAAACATCAAATATATCCACATTTTCTCTATAAAATATTTATCATAATTATAATGATGAAAATTATACATAACAAGATATCCAACGACAAAGAATAGTTAAAATTATGGTAAAACGATGTGAAATATCATGAGAACATTAAATAGCATGGAAAACTATTTTTAAAGCAAGCAGGTCACTAAGATACTTTCATATCCTTCTGCAAAGGAAATCTATGTACACGACACAGGTTTATTTGGCCCCTTCTGTGTGTCCGGCATTGTGCTGCGTGGTCCCTCAAGGTAGGTCATGTCTGCACAAGCAAGTACACGGCATTCAATGCTGAACGAATGGCTCAAGAACGGTCAAACCACCGACTACCCCTTAGCACCTATGGCTTATCGTCACAAATGCTCATTTTTAATTTCTTATTTTTGCTTTGTTATGTTGCAGATCATGTAAAATACACATTCATTGAATAATCAAACATTTTTTAAACAAGAACTTTAAAACTAGAGGTGTGCCTTCCTCCAGAGTGAGGTTAGTCCAGTTCTCCTTGATGGCTGGCTCGTGACCCACCATAAAACTACCAAGTGCTGCCCACAAACTCCTCTGACTGGCATCCATTCTATCCAGCTGCTGAAACGCCGGCTCTCTATTTTAAACCCCCGCTGTCCTGTTTCTCTGCCCTAAGCTGGCCTTGAGCCTCCCCTTCCTGACCACACCTGTCCTCGCCTTCCAGTTCTCCTTCCCAGCTCCACTGCCCCTGCCCTGCGTCTCTCCAGCCTCCGGGCTCTTGGGAGGTTCCTGGTTGGCACCTGTCCACTGTACACTCTTGACCTCGGCCAAGCCTATCGCCCATGTCCTCGGGGCTTGCTGTCGTCACTCACACTAGACCTGCCCACAGCTCCAGCATCCACGGTGTCACGCAGTACCCCCTTCAGAGGTGGCATCACCTGCCCACCCTGCTCTCTCCTTCCCAGCTATAAGCCCTCAGGCCCTGGGGCCCCTCACTGCCTCGTTTTAACATCGCCTCTTCAGGACAGTCCCCATGTCCGCATTCAGATTCCTCCTCACTCTGCCCCGTGGGCACTATGCTCTGAGGGTCTTTGCTCCTGGTGAACAGGTCTTCCGGTGGGAGAGTCAACTGAAGGGCATCCACCACATGAGTGAGGGTGAAATGGGGCCTGTGCCAGCCCCTCTGTGGGAGGCAAGGCACCTGGTCCCTGCACCTGGCAGGGGGCCCTCTGCAGGGGGCCTCCCTGTTCCCTGAACGGCCCGCCCTGTGGGAAGGGTCCTTTGGAAAACCACCTCCCATGGCCTAGCTGAAGGAGGTTTATGTTTCTGGCAGGGAGCATGACTTACAAGTTCCAACACATTCCAAGGGGGCACCTTCTGCTGTGAGGAGGGCAGCTCAGAGCAGAGATGGGCAGAAACCAGAGTGCTTCAAGCACCTTGGAGATGGGTGTTTCTAGAAGGTGTCATCATCGTTTTACTTCAAAGGCTGGATTTCCAGGGTGTCATATATATCAATATTCAAATATAAAGGCAAGAATGCCAGTCCTCCATAGATCAATAGTAATTATTTTAGAATAGTCGGATATATTGATTTATTCGCATCTCTGACCCTGTCCACTAGCACAAATGAGCAAGGATTACACGTGTGCACTCTTACATCATGCCAGCTTCTCGTCAGGGGCCCGCAGGGTGTGTGGTGCGCTATGGGGCTTTCTCCCGGCGGGAGGCTCAGGTGTGCTGCTCCCACACAGGTAGAGCGTGTCTGGTCTGATGCCTTGCGCTGGCCTCCACTCTTTCAGTCATGGTGTGATCTCCTTGATGCCCACATACCCACTTCTGAGCCTCGGGGAAGAACACAAGCATGGCAGTGGTTCAGCTGCAGCGTCCACAGGGCAGAACCCCAAAGCCAGGGCATTCCCCTGCCTGCTGACGCGCACAAAACTTACCTTCATCTGAAATGGTTTTCAGAAGTCTTCCCTTTCAAACTAAGTTAGCTGGTAGTGGAAACTCTGGTAGAAAACCCAGAGGGCATCTGTGCTGTGCCAGGGTCACTGGGCCTGCCGAGGAGGAAACAGGAGGGTATCAGGGTCGGGGCAGTTGAGCAGTGCACATGCGTCCTGGCCTGATGAAGACGAGTCCAGCAGGGAACAGCCCGACTCCCTGAGGAGAGGTTGTATTCACGAGGAGGATAGCAGGGGAAGAGGACGTGGCTGTGGAGGGTGAGGCTCGGGACGCGAGGCCTGCAGGTATCTCAAGGTCCAGGAGAAATGAACAGAGCTGGGGACCTGGTGCAGGGCAGGGCTGACCCCGTTGCAGGTGCTTCTCTAGGGTCCGGTCTACTCCCAGCAGGGCTTGAGGGGAGGGGCTTCTTCTGCTGGGGAGGGAGATGCCCAGCCAAGGTGCAGAGAACTGGCATTTGGATGGACAAGTCAGTGGGCCAAGCAGTGTGGCTAAGCATCTACATGGTGTTCCAGTCATGGAGGGCTCTGTGACTGGCCTTGTCCTTGCATCTTATCTTAGCCATTTGGGGAGGGGTGGCTCCTTGCTGTGAAAGGTTGGGGTTTTGGTTTCTTAACTTTCACTATTTCCCAAAACTACAAGGGCTTGGGGAAAAGTTCAAGATTATCAACGGTGAAAAGCTAGTTATGGATAAAAGTTGAAATGTGATTAAACTTCTCATTTAACCAGAGGGTTAAATTGGGTTATTGTTATTTCCCCCAATCTGAGAATGGATACCTTTAGAATTGATAATGTGGAAATGTAATGAACCCTATATTCGAGGCACCAAAGGACCAGAACAAATTCTTAACTCTCTAAAGCTATTTAGGTTGAAATCCACTCAGAGGAAAAATAACGTCTTTGTGGACCAATGGACTGGCTGACCACACTGCATCTCCCTGCCCAGGAGGTCTGGGTCCTCGGGGCACAGGATGATGCCAGCTCTGTGCTCATCAGCAAGGTGGGAACAACAGCAGCTCTGCAGGCATGAGGAGGCCAGCAAGGATGTGCCCTCACCTGCCTGCCTTGCCTTTAGGCAATAGAGAGGAGTCCCCTCAGCAATGACGGTGACAGAGGAGACGCGCCGCCTTTGCACCTGCATTGCGAAACACAACACAGCACAACGTGGAAATCGTAAAATACTACACGCGTGGGCTTGTTCATCGAGTCCTGTGTGCTGTCAATGGGGTATTAATATGAGCGACATGCACATGCTGCCAGTCGGTCGGCTGAAGGATTCTGACTCCCTATTTACCATCACGCTTCATCTCACCGGGGTGTTACAGTTGGATAAATCCCGGGGTCAGGCATCTCCCTGCTCCAGGTCTCAGGACAGATTCTCCAACACATATTGAGACTAAAGCAAACCAGAAAGAACCACACGCACGAAAGATGCCAGCCAAGGCCATCCACACATTGCACATTCTCAATTTTGGAGGGGGACCAGCACCTCCAAATGGAGGAGGCCATTAGCTTACTCCCACAAACATTGGAAAGGAGGCCCTGGGAACATCACTGGACGTGGGGAGGCTCGCAGTTGGAGAGGCGTGCTCCTCGTTAGCTCTGTTTGGCTCTTAAATACAGTACGGTGCTGTGAACGCAATGGCACTTATTACAGGAGGTAATGAGGCCTTAAATTGGGGAAATTTTAAAGACTATAGTATTTTATTGGTATAACTTTCCAAAATGATTCCTCAGGAAGCTATTAAATGGATGATTCATCAGAACAATGGAACATGCAAGCAGGGAATTAGAAGTGGCCTTTGTCCGAGGAATCATCTCCTCTACTTCCACATGGACCAGCTCTGCTCGCCTTCCCACCTCCTGTCCCAGCCCCAGGACTTTCTCTCCTGTCCATGCATGATTTCAAAACGATTTCCCACTCATTGGCTTATGGGAAGGAGTAGTGTCTTTCAAGGGTCCTTCAAAGGAACTGCAGCAGGTAGGAAGGATCCCAGGCCCAGGCAGAGCCGAGGGGGCAGACGGCGCAGCTCGAGGTGGTAGCCAGGCTCGGGGAGCCAGGCTGCAGGGAGAGATTCCAGGACCTAGGACTGTGCTCGGGTCATGACAGATGAGGGAGAGCCACGGTGAGAGGAAAACTGAGGGCAGTGGGGAGCTAAGAGTCACAGCCACCTGAGCAGAGGACTCAGCACAGGCCAGTGTCGTGGGAGAACCAGGCTCAACGGCGTGCTGGATGCATGGGCAGGATGCGCGTGCTCGTGGGGACCCTTAAGGCGCCTCGTGGCTTAAAACAGGCACAGTTGACAACAAGTGGAGGCTCTTCACCACAGACTGACAAGCAAAGGAAGGGTGAGGGCCTCTGGCTACTGTTAGGAATTGGGTGGATCTGAAGACGAGGCGAGTGGCAAGGGAGGACGCCCAGGTGGTCTCTCGCAGGACTTCCTATTTCCAGCTGCCAGGTGGCGGTTCCAGACTCGCAATTGTGGCTGCAGAGGCTTGGTCTACACAGCACAAGCCCTGGGCTATGTGCTGGGGAACCCTCTCCAAGCCCCTGCTGGGTCTGAGTCACAGGTTCTCTTAGTTTAGCTGTGGCTGAGGTGCAGTAGGGAGCTGCCTAAACAGCTGGATGGGGCAGAGGCCCCTGCACATAGGGCGTCCACTCAGGCTCTGCTGGCACGTCAGGGTGGATCCAGGGCAAGCCTGCTCCTGCAGACCCAGCCTGGATTCTGTTTTTAGTTTTAATCCTTTAATACTCTTTGCAGGGATCTGCATCCAATAGCTTGAAATGTCAAAATTCCCTTCCTCTGAAACAAATGGATGTAAAATAAATGGTTAGCATTATAGTAACTTAAAGCAACAAGTTATCATTCATGGCGGTAATTGTAATTTTTCTACTTTCAGAGGGCTTAATCAATTTGCTCATGTTATTCTGATAATATTTAATGATTTACTTTGCGGTGATTTGTTTTTAAAGAGTAAAACCCTCTTCAAACAAGTACCACTGAGGGCAATTTCCTAGGAGGGCATCTGTGAGTCTCCAAACACAGGGCTGAAATCCAGAGGCCACAGCATCTAGCCAGGGTGTGTTGGAAGCAGCAATTTAAAAATGCCTAGATTTTCTCTTTGTGTGGTTGTATAAACGGGTTAATTTTTGTTAGAACAAAAGGGGATGTTACTGCAGGACGACAGAGATGCCTCAGCAACAAACAAAACGAATACTTGCCTTAAAAAAAATGTCAAAATGTGGATGTGCCTCCAATCATTTAAAAAATAGAAGGTGATAAGTTGAAAATGTCAGGTAATTGGCAGACAGATAGAAAGTTAAACTGTGTCCTCAGTGAAGAAAATTAACCAGCAGCTGCCAGCAGGGACCCCAAGGTCATGTGAATGCCAGAATCAAGCGAAGCCCAATCATTCAGAGGGGGTCCAGCCTGATGTTTCCCCTCCCTGGTCATTTTCAGATCTCTTAGGAACTGCCCTGAACTACTGCCAACATGTGTTCATTTCTAAAAATTACATGGATTGTGATTTATTACCCATCACAATACAAAAATCCACTGTGAATTAAATCAGCCCTTTGTTTAAATTGCTGCCCGGCAATCCACATCATATCATCATAAATGACATTGAAGTTATCATCCGCAGCCCTCAGCCTCGGCCACTGATAAGGCCCCACCGTGGGACGATCAATACTTACTATTCATTTTTGAAATTATCTTCACATTGATCCCTGAACAAGTGCCAGCGACACAGAGGCACAGTGACTTTAATACAATAATTATATACAGGTTTACAGGCTCATCCTCCCAGCCAATAAAAGCTGTCAACTGGCAGGGACAGTTACAATCCCATAATCCATCAAAACGCTGTTCTCTGACCTATGGGCTTCTGGGCGTTCAGGAGACCACGATAAACATGCTCGCGGAGGAGAGCCGAGCAGCCCCGACTGGCTACACAAAGGCTGCAGATGGACATTACTGATTAGCAGAAATCCTCCCGCCGAGCAGCGCCTGCACTTCTTTTAAATGATAGGAACAATGAAGGAGCGTCTATTTGCTAATTGTAATTCGCCAAGAAGGAGCGCAGACAGCCTCTTTCCTGCTTTTATATTTTGGTCTTTAATTGATCAGGTTTGACTTTGAGCTGATGATACATGCTAATGGAAGAAGTCATAGAAATCATGGTGGGGACAGGTACCCAGGACGAGAAGCAGCACCTGAGACGAGGAGAGCCAGGCAGATCCGTCAGAGGCAGGCAGGCCAAGCGCCTCAGTGTGCACACAGCCAGACCCACGTGCACACCCACACGCTCGTGAACACCCAGTGTGCACACACAGCACACACACGTGCAGAATCACAGTAGTAGCCTTCAGGCCAGAATGAATGGATGCTGTAACTTATTAAAGAAATATGTGTGTGCTTGTACTGCTGTTCACATATGACAAACCAATTTACTGCATCTTTTTAAGGTGCCTTTGAATTTAACTTTGCTTAGGGAATAGACCAAAACAATTAACAGAATACACGCTGAATTTCCTATTAATTCTTAACTGTTTCCGATTATGATTTGACAATCCATCTGCACTGGGGGATGGGAGTGGGCAGGGCCACCGCAGGTCCCCCGCTGTGAACATAGTGCGCAGGACCCTGAGAACCCTCTTCCACGCGAGCAGATGGGGAAGAATCGCTGCGCATGCTCCCTGAGAGGGCGGGGCCAGCGGAAGGCACCAAGGCTATGGATTCTTGCCCCGCCCACGAACTTAGGCAGCCTGGGCGCCAGAGAGCGGTGGCGACTCCAATACAGATGTGCACGCAGGCGCTGTGCCTTTGACCTCAGTCCAAAGCCCCTCCTTCTACTCTTCAGTTTTATTCTTCCATTCCCAGATGATTTGGTCAGTTGCTTTTTGGAGATGTTGACGATCTCAGTAGTATCAAATTTGACGAACTACTACTGACTTTTTAAAGAATTTCTGGAAAATTTGTTCACTGTTTAAAATTGCTAATGTAGAAACACTGACGAGAAATGGTCACGGGGCATGGGATGGCGCTGCTGTTCGTGAGCTGGTGTGACTTGGGCTGGAGAGAAGGCGTGTATTCATGGAGTGGTTGAATAGCAGACGGGGCTTGAGGGAAACTGGAGGGATGATTTCATCCACTGGGGGCCGGGACAAGCCAAGGGCTGCTAGGGGGTGCCAACCGCGGCACTTCTTGGGAATGTGAGAGATGTGACAGGTTCAGACATCGAGCTCTGGGGCTGGGAGAGCTATCTAAGTCTGCACTAGGCATTGCTATCTCCTGAGCTGTTAATGTTCCTTTTTAAGAAACCACATTGTGTATCACTAAGGGAATGCCCCTGCAGCAGTGTTCCTGCACCTGACCTTCCTCCGCCCAGGTTCTCAGACACGATCTGCCAAAGGAGGGCCTCAGAGGCTTCTCTGGGTCGCATCCCTTCAGTCCAGCTGTGTGGACACCTTCTCACATTCTTCTGTGTTAGGACAGGTCAGGATGTCTCCATCTTGGCTCTGCTGATGCCTTGAGCCCGGCCGTTTTTGTGGCGGGCGCTGTCCTGTACACCGCATCTCCTGCCTCTGCACATGCCCTTCCCCACCTGTGACAACCAGACCTTCCCCAGCACCCCCAGGTATGGCCGAGTGCTGCAGCGTGGCTGAGACACTGCTGTACTTTTCCTCTCCTGTGAGGATGCTGTGTCCTCCTAATCTCAAGAATTGGCCCTTTGTGACAGAGCACCAGGTCACATCAGTCCAGGATTTCTAGTCACAGTTCTGGGTATTTTGAACGCCCAGAAGCTTGGGCATGCCAGGGAGGCCTCTTGCCCCTGAGAGATCCTGCCTTGCACATGAGCAACAGCAGACGGTGGCAAGACAGAAGCGCTGGGAGCTGCAGAGCATCCCGTCTACACCCTGTGCCTTCTCACCAGAGACCACACGGGTGGATGGAGGTGCACAGCTCTGAGAGGGAGGGTGCACTCCACCATGCTGTCAGGGATGGAGAAACCCTGCCCTTGGCCAAGCACAGCCTGGGCTGCTCTTCCTCCCACAGCTTGGAACAGGGAGACAGGGCTGGGGTCTCTTGTCTGATGCCACACCGACAGACGGGAACTAAAACAGAAGAGGGCAGAGTCTTGTAGGGCAAGGGCACTGGGTGTTTTGTAACCCCTTTGGGAGAGGAGATACGCATGCCCTGAGGGAGACAAATGGAGGTAGCTGACAGGGTCTGAGGAGCATGGACTCTAGGTCAGCCAAGGGAGGTCCTCAGCAAGTGGATTGGGGTTCTGCTTCCTCTCAGCAGGACGAGGAAGCAGAAAGACACCAACAGGGAGCAAAGGTAAGGAAAATGAAGAATTCTGTGGTTCAACAGAAACTGGGTATTATTGAAAATGGTGCTGCCATTTTGTTCAAGTTAGTAGTTGTGTAAATACAAACCCTGAAGTGAATGCTCTGGGTTGGTATGTGTGACTTATGACATTTGTGCCTAAATGTGCTAGTTACTTTAAATAACAGATTCCCACCATTTGAGTGACCTTTTAAAAGTGGGGAATCAGGCTGGAGCTGTGGCTCAGTGGTAGAGCCTTGCCTTGCATGCATGAGGCACTGGGTTCGATCCTCAGCACCACATATAAATAATAAATGAATAAAATAAAGATCCATCAACAACTAAAAACATATTTAAAAAAAAAACATGGGGAATCACTAGTTTTTTCTCCAGGAGATTTTCCCGTGCGTTCCTGAAGTCGTGTGTGGAGGGCTGAGGAGAAAGGAGCAGGCGAGAGGGTGCCGGCACCTGTGGCTCCTCACCAGCCTCCGGTGGTGCCTGAGGGAGCAGGTGCCGCGGGCCACGTGGTGGTGGCAGGTGACCGTGCTGGGTACCCTTCATTTCTTCCTTAATTCGGCTCCACTCCTGTAATTCCTGGTCCTCAACCTCCCACTAGAAAATAGCGCGGCGCGGAGCTCAGAGACGGTCACATGCAGGATATATGAAATCCTCAGCGTCCTCAAAGTGCCTTCTCCTGTATTTTTATTTAATTGCTTTCGACTTATAACAATGGGAAGTACTGAGCTGTGGCGGAGCAGCGGGCGCGGGCGCCGCAGCCCATGTATCTATTATCTGGCTCGCACGAAGGTCGCGGCCTGTGACAGTCGGAGTAGCAGAAACATTAGAAATCATGTGCAATTTAATCTTTACACAAATAAAGGAAAAGCATCACAATGCCTGAATAATGAGGACCCTCTCGGAGAAAAGGCGAGTCGGTCCCTGAGGATGGGCCTCGCGTTCTCTCCTGAGCGGTCCCGTGCGCACCGGCACCGGCTGACACGCGCTGTCGCTGACACCGTGTGAATGGCGCTCGGAGGCACAGCCGTGTTCGCCGTGATTGCCCCGCCGCGGGGCTCGGTTCCCTCGCGCCCTTCACAGCCGCGTGGACTCCTGCCGCCGCCCCCGCTGTGCGCTGTCATGGGGTGGAATTAACGGTTTTCCCTCCTGCTTCCCGAGGATGCTCCAGGGCCCTCCCTTGGCAGGCTGGCTGCCGCCTCCTGAATCTTGGAGAAAGTCACGCAGAAACACCAGTTCTGAGCCAGCCTGCAAGAAGTCCCACGGCCCCGGGAGCCAGAAAGTGGGGATTTGAGGCACTCCTTGTCTGTGAGGCGCAGAGGGGATGCTGTTTCCCTGCAGCTGCCTCCTTTGGCCCTCAGATACCCAGCAGAGGAAGGAGGGCAGCGCCAAGCCCCCGCTGGTGGCCGGTCCTTCCCACCCACCGCGCGGAGCCCTGGGCCGGGCTGTGCAGTCAGGAGCAGGCCGCCCCTGGGGCAGAAGCAGGGGCCGGGGAAGACAGACACTCCAGGCACAGGGAGGAGGAGGACCCCAGGTCAGGCCTCACCCCTGCCCCTCACAGGGCACACCACACCAGAACCTGGCCAGAGCAGCCCTGGGCTGCAGAGGAAGGCGGCCGGTCACTCCGAGCAGGGGCTCTTTCTAAGGCTCCACCTCACTGTAGTGCGTGCTTTGCTTTCCTGGGAGAGTTTTGGATTCACAAATGAGCTACTGAGTCAGTAGAGACTTTCCCCCTCCGGCTCCATCAGACTCGGGGCACCCTCTCTCAGGCAGGGCCCCGGCAGGCTGGGCCGAGTGAGGGCATGCTGTGTGCGTCTCGTGGCCTTCCTTTCCCTTCTCTGTCCCAGGACCCCATCTGGGTGACCTTGCCATTAGCCACAGTGTCTACTCATGACCTGTGCACTGTGGCCCTTTCCCAACTTGCCTTCCTTTCCGTGCCCTTGGCAGTTTTGAGAAGGGCTGGTCAAGTACATGGCAGAATGTGCTTTAACTGGAGTTTTCCATGTGTTCTCCGTGATCGCTGCCTGTTTTGGAGCAACTTCTTAAGGCACGCCGCTGAGCAGTGGGATTCGCGCTCACCCTCCCCACGGAGCTGCAGGGAAGGAAGCTATCCAGCCATTAATTTACCTCAACATGGCTCAGCTATCTTATACTTTGGGTCATGGTCCAACACTGGTTATTATCTTGTTCAAATCATTCTAGATTTGGCCACTGGACATTCCTGTTGGCTCCTGGGTCCCTTTGGCACATCCTCAGCAGGGTGAGGGCTTCTTACTTCTGTCTTGTACTTAAAGGACTACGAGATGCTCCAAGCTTATTTTGGTGCTACATGTCCTCCTCTTGGGTGACAATATTTCTGGGCCCCTCAGCAGCAGAGCAAAGGAATAAGTATGGGAATGGACTAGCCCATGCAGACACAGGAAGCTGCAAACTGTCCCCCGTCTCTGTATATCTTTGTGTCCTCTCTCTATATTTCTGTCATATCTACCTAGCTCTCTTTGCCTCCATGATCCTCTGTCTCTTCCTAACCTCAATCTCATCTGTCTTTTCTCTAACTTTCTACTCAAACAGTGAAAAACTTGACAGCTACCACCCATAATTTTTTTTTAATTTGTTTAATCTCTATACACAAGTTCAGGGTTTTCAGAAAATGCAGCTTCACCAGTGAAAAGTTTTGAGCAGTGGCTTTGGGGATCTCTTACTTTCTCTCAAAATCTCAGCATAAGATGCTCTGACTGTAGCCGTGCCAGGATCTTGGGTGGCTAGGACTGGGTCCCTGTGGCCCTGCTCATCATTTCTGGGAGAAGAGTCTCAGGTGCCTGGGACTGGCTCCCTGTGGCCTGATCTCCATTTCTGGGAGGAGAGGCTCAGGTGGCTGGGACTGGGTCCCTGTGGCCCTGATCACCACATCTGGGAGGAGAGTCTCAGGTGCTTGGGACTGGGTCCCTGTGGCTCTGATCACCATTTCTAGGAGGAGAGGCTCAGGTGGCTGGGACTGGGTCCCTGTGGCCCTGCTCACCATTTCTAGGAGGAGAGTCTCAGGTGCATGGGACTGGGTCCCTGTGGCCTGCTATCCATTTCTGGGAGGAGAGGCTCAGGTGCTTGGGACTGGGTCCCTGTGGCTCTGATGACCATTTTGGGGAGGAGAATCTTGGGTGGCTGGGACTGGGTCCCTGTGGTCCTGATCACCACATCTGGGAGGAGAGGCCCAAGTGGCTGGGACTGGGTCCCTGTGGCCTGCTCTCTATTTCTAGGAGGAGAGGCTCAGGTGCCTGGACTGGGTCCCTGTGGCTGTGCTCACTGTTTCCGGGAGGAGAGCCATGAGTTGATGCTTCTGTCAGGCACAAAAGGCAGGTTTTCTGCAGCCCAGCCACCACCCGTACCAGCCCCTGAGCACAGCTGTCCCCTCAGCTCTGGGTCATGGAGGTGCTGGCCCGTTCCCCATGCTCTGCCCAGTTCCAGCTCATCCTGTCCCCTGTGCTGTCCATGCCTGCCCTACCACAAAGTGCTCTCAATCCTTTTCCATGAATTAGTTATAATAGTCGTGTTTATTTAAAAATCAACTGAACAACATTCTAAAACTATTGAAGCTTTACATTTATTTATTTTTTGGCGTAGTTTTTATGCCAATGCTGATCGGGAATTACCTCTTACTTGAAACCAGACAGGAATTCAGGAACTCACTAAAGTGGGCTTTTGCTTGCTTGCTTTGTTTTGCCTCTGTGAAGTGGACATTGTCCTCAGGTGGTTGTGTAAGAAGGATTAAACTGTGTTGCGCATACTGTGCGAGGAACACAGTGTGGCAAGGAGGAGGAGGTCTGGGCGCATGGGAACCAAGTCCATGAAAGCGTCAAATCACCAGCAGTGGCGGATGGGGCAGCTCCCGGCCTCCATCAGTGTTCTGAGGCTCGCGGTTATTGTATTAAATATAGATATTTAGCTACTTCACGCCTGAAATAGTTCTCAAGCTGAAGAATGACACTTAAGAAAATGAAAAGTTCCATGGAGTGCCTTGCCACACCACCGTGCTAGTCTTTATTTCCAAGTAAACTGCTCCCCGGCAAAGGCCTCTCCAGATGGCACCTCAGCCTTTCTCCTGACTTCGGCATGTGCACCGCACACACTGCTGCAGAGTTCAGAAGTGATCGGTTCTGCATTTGCACATCCAAGGCCATGGGTGTCGGTTCTGATCATCAGAGGTGGTCGGCCCTGGAGCGGCCTCGCCAGTGCTGTGCCCAGTGCTGTGCCCATGCAGCCCTCCAGCAGTGCCTGCTGTCAGGCCCCTCGTCTTCGCCATGAACTCTGAGGAAAGGCCGACCCTGGAGGGTGAGTTCGCTTAGGGGCTGGAATACTGTCCTCAACCCAACAGCACTGAAGGAGAAAGGCAATCTACAGGCACTCTCCCTACCCGCGGGCAGGTGGACACCTGCCGGGCAGCAAGCACAGCATGGTGTCCAGCTGTGCAACCCATGGCTACATAAGAATGCTACATTAAGGTTCGTTTCTAAAATGTGGCCAAGTGAGAACAGTAAATTTTCGCTTCAACCTATTCTTTGCTATAAGGCAACCCAATGGTAAATGAGTTTTTAAAATAAGGCTCAGAGGAGGAACATACCTCCTCATGGACCAGGGGAAGGGCAAGGCCACCAGCTCATAGCAGCCCAGTCCCTTTGGCAGAGTGTGGCAGCCCAACTGACTGGGACTTCTGACTTGATGGCAAATCAAATCTTTATTCATATTTTTCTACGTTTCCTATTGAACCTGGAAACTCTTCCATCAATTGCCAATCAATGGTGAATACAGCTGACACTATATCACAGTCATGAGATCACTCCTTAATTTTCTATAATCACCTATAAAACTACAGAAAAGAATGAAGATTTCCCCTAAAGTGCATAACTATGTTTATGTAAATGTCTGCGGATGGCCTGGTGACCCAAATCTCACTTGTATCTGGAATTTCTCGTCCTCTGGACTTGGCAGTTTGCCTGCTTCTTCTATGCTATGAACAGAGACTCTTCTAATTATTTGACATAATTTCAAATTTAATGGAGACTGCATTTGTTTTAATAGAAAATGTTTTTGAAAAATCACAAAGAATGTTTGGTTCATTGGGCTGCTTCTGCTCTTGGCTATGACTCCAAGGCTCCACTTGGAGAGGTGTCTCTGCAGATCATACTCAGACTCCAGGATGAGGCTGAGGTTTCAAATTTTGCTAGCTGAGATGTAGAACAGCATATCAGGCACCAGATGAGCTTGCTTTTCCTTTATCGTTTCCATCATTTGGCAGAATCTCTTTTACCTTTTGCTCCTTCCACATCAGAGTCTGTGGAATAGCACTGGAGGCTAAGCCAGGGATGTCGTCTGGTCATTCCATGCCTGGTCAGTGGCTACCCAGAAACTCCTGGCATTCCAAACAGGAATTTCCAACAGCAAATGCCCACGCATGCTTCCACGGCACAGCTTCGTGTTCTGCCTTGCCAGGTTCCCCCATGACATTGCTTCTCCAAGATGCGTCCTAGGCCTCCAGTCAGTGCTGAGGGACAAGCACCCTCCAGGTTCCTGTGAGCCTGTGCTCCTGTAATGTCACTTGCTGGCCTAACTGCTCTTCCTCTGTGTAAAATATGATGGGTGGGCTGGTTAAGTCAAGTCTACCTCATCTGGCCAAGTTCCTGTCCTTATAAAAATGAACAAGTGTTCAGATTATAAATCTCTCAGTGTGACTATTCTCCTGAAATTTTATGGACAGAGCCTCTGGAAAGCCTTGGGCTGAACACATGAGACGGATACAGGGGACTTCAAGGAGGAATGCTTGCACAGCCATGGCCAACAGCCTAGTGATTCTGGGGGAAGTCCAGGGGAGGAAAAGATGCTGCAGTCCCCAGAGCATGCAGTCCTCTGAGCCGCCCACTGTTATCCCGTCCGCAGCCTTAGCGATCACACAGTCACCTCTTCAAGTCCAAGGATTTGCCTGCTATGTCCACCCCACCACCCACCAGCCTCTTCTTGGAAGGGAGGTGAGGCTTGTGTCCCTCGTTCCTGTTGTGGGACCACAGCAGTGAGACACTAATAAAAGTCATACTAAGCACTAGGGAGTAGCAGGGTGCTGGGATCTGCACTGGTGGAAGGTCGGGCTCTCTAGCACCTGAGATGATGACTCCAAAGTTGTTCCAAAGTGATGCCAAGGGACATGGCCAAGTCAAGTGATTCCAATGCTCAGAGGAGAGTGGAGACTCAGAACTGTTCCGTGTCCTCCCGGTCCCAGCAGTTCCTGTCGTAGAATATGGAGGAGGAGCCATTGTTCCAGGTTGCTGGCATCAGGATTTGTAGTTGTAAACAGAAGAAATCACAGTAGCTAATCTAAAAGGATAATTTACCGGAAGCTGTCAGGCTGCATCACGAAGGCCAGATGAGTAGCACATGGCAAGAGATGGCCTGCAGACTTGCTCCAGGGCAGCAAGACCCCGTGGCAGCGGAGCTGGGCAAAGATGCCACAGGGTACACAAGGGCTTGGCTGGGGTGCCTGGACCCTGCCAGCCCAGGCTGTCATGGCCACTCTCACCCATTAGGGCAGGAAGCTGCTGTGTCCTGAGTTCACGTGCCTGCTCTTAGCTGTGACCTTGACTTGAAGGGGGGTGCTGCTTCTCCAGTAGAGACCAGAGGTCAAACCACCCACAGAAGGCTTCCAGGGACAAGGAATGTGAAGGGCCACTGATGTTTCCTCCCTTCTGTGCACTCGTGAATAAATGGTCACGTTGAGTATTTTCTCAACAAGTGGTGCATAAAAAGGGTGAGAAACTCTGTTGGACAACAGATACGCAATTATTCTTAATAGGTTTGTTATGTTGTAAACACAACACATAATGCAGTACAGTCTGAGCTGCGCATGACCATCAGACTGTGGCCAGGGCACACTTTACTACGACCACCAAACGGATCCTAGAATCACTCGGGTGCTTGTCCCAGCCGTGCTGCTGGAGTTCTCCAAAGCTGGAGTCCAGGCTTGCGCTCCCAGTGTGGAGCACACAGCAGACACACAACTAACACGGTGAAGTGCTCTGATTCCCAGAACACTGTGGTGTGAGCACGGGACGACCGCCAGGTGGTTTAAGAAGAAACTAAATATTTACCTTTCTTACATTTTTTAATTGTGTTCAAATAACTACCAAGCTACAGCATGTAAATGTGAATGCAGTTGTTCGGATCTATCTGCGTCGCACTCTGACCTGCTGGGAACTGTTCTTGTCCTGGGGATGCTTTGAGAAAGTTGCCAAAACATTAGAGTCCCCTGCACTGGGAGCTCTGGGGATCTCTGGAAGAGCTCAGTCCAGGGGTTCTCAACCAGGGTGCGCTGTCTCCCGGGGAAGCTTGCAGCATACTGAAGCCAAATGTGGATGTTACTAGCCACTGAGCCCCAGTGAGCAATTTGATACTGTGAGGCTTCCATGATTCTTGATCCTTATTATGTATATGGTTCCATTTGTGGGTATTCTCTCCTAACAAACCTGTGAATCACGGGGATGAGACAGCCAGGCGGCTGCAGCCCATTTAAAACTCAAGGCAAGAATGAGCATCTGCCGGCCATGTGCCTGCAGCCAGCAGGAAGGGCATATTCCGCTATGTCTCACATGCAAGTCACTCAAAGGGTAAATAAAAACAGCAGCTCTCATCTCCAAGTTGCCCCATTTGTGATGAAGGTGTCCTAGGAGTTAGGATGGTCCTCGGGCTCCCTGAAGCACACTCTCTGTGTGCTGCAACAAAGAGTGATTTACCCAGGGAGCCCCACGTGATCCTGGTTGGGGCCTCAGCTGATAAGAAGGGCATTAATCATAAATATGAGAAACTAATACTTTAAGTCTTCGCTTTGTGGATCCTGGTAGTCTCCTGTCCCCTGACTAATTACGTACAGTCAAGGAGGCTCATTCATGTAAATATGTGTTTTGTCAGTAATGCAAAACCTGATTCTGCTCCTGAAACTTGAGCTCCACTCACACGTGCAAAATTTATATGGGATCAAGTAAAATTGGCCATGCCAAAGCATAATTAAAGAGCTGATGGAAATAAGATGGACGATGCCATTTTCTGGGCTTTGCTGAAGTTTTAATTAAAGTAGGAAAATTCCTCCAGCATAACATGTTTGCACAATTTTAAAGATAATCATTTCTTACAAATTATATAAAGTTTTTTATGGAGGTAATAAAAATAATCTTAATATATAATCATGACAATGGTTTTGTCACCTGGAATAAGAAAATTCACTTAGATCTACAACTCACCTTTGCACATTCATGGTGAGAAATTATGCTTCCTCCTGGGTGGAATATGACGATGTGTGTGTGCCCTACATAGAGGCCATGGTGCCCGGGGCGGGGGCTGTCCCATGAAGGCATGCTAAGACATGGAGGCACCTTTAGCAGTCCACCAAGAAGGCCTATTCGTGACCCAAACCTTGATGATGGCTTACGTCTATGTAACCCTTAACTCTTGCTGTGCAATGAAAGGCTCTGGCACTAGAGAGGCCCTGCTGCCAGGTGGGTCTTGGGCCCCACACCTGTGTCACAGCCACTCCTTGTCTTATTGTGACAAAATTCATGTAAAATAAAGTTCATTATCTTAGCCATTTTTGAGGGCCCACCATAGTGGCATTCAGCGTACCCACAATGACATGCAGCTGTCACGTTGGACCTTGAACTTTCATCACTCCAAAAGGAGACCCCAGACCCATTCACTAGCTAGTCTGTGTTCAGAAATATTCCTAGGGCAGTACAATTCCCCTGCAGGGTGCCCTAAGCCGCCGAGAGGCCAGATGTGCAAAGGAAGGTACGCTGGACTCCCTTGGTGATCTGAGAACTGCACGAAGTTCCCTCTGCGTCGTACTCAGAATAAGGTCACCATTGGCATGTTCAAGTGATCTTTGCTTTTGAGGATTTACATGATTGGGATAAGATGATCTATAACTGACAGCAAAGCTTAAATATGTCTGGGAAGACGGCAGCAGCATACCAGGCTTAACATGTGATATTACAGGCTGCTTAGCAGCTAAGGAGGGTTTATGCTGAAGAATGGTGGATGTAATTTCCTTGAAAAAATTATAAGCAAAAGGATTGAATTTAATCTGATATCATCACTGGAGCTTGCTGTAATCGTGTGCAGCATTTGGGGAGTACCTCGGGCCAAGAAGATGATCCTGAATTAGCACAGCATACAAATCAGCTTTGTGACTGCTATCAGATTATCGGCATTAGCGGCTCACGCTGATGCATTCAGTGACATGCAATAGCACTCTCAAGCATCATATTTCTGTGGTGCAAAATATCCTCCAAGCACACTCTAATTGTTTTAACAAGATAAAGTATGCTATTTTTGCATGAATAATATTATCAGTATTACATTAAACCTCTTCATTTGTTATCACTAATGCTACTTAAAAGAGATGTTAATAGAGTAATCCGTCCTCAAAACATGACCTTGGTCAGGAGTACCTGATGGTTTACATTCATTATGCTGAGCTAAGAGAGGGCTTCTGCTATAATATCACTTAATTTATATTCTGAAAATGCTCTGGGGACATGTTGTTCTCATGCATTAGGGTACTATCTAAATCACAATATTTGAGGACGAGTGGGGATGGCAGATCACTATGAGCAACTCCTCCGCTTGCTGTGGGCATTTCCAGACATGCACATGAAAGCTCAATCCCGTGACCTCATCTGAACACACAATTTACCTGTGCAAATTCAGCGTGCACTTGCATGCTATATGTTGGGATTTACATATGCCAGCCACCACAGGTGTGACCTTCTTCACTACTAGACCAAGAAGGCAAGGTCAATGACAACCTTTGCAAAGCGTGAGCACCTATGGTCTTTGGCTACACCTAGCTTGTTATCAGGATGCAAGCAGTGGTTGTATGTGTGTGTGTGTGTGCCAATTAGCTGTAGGAGATGAATGTGAAAGGATATGCATGCAAGAAAAAATGTTCCCTTCTTAGAAAAGTAACTACAGATAAATATAATAAATATATAATTTAGTACTCCATGAAATAGGCATATTTACAGCATGACTAATAATGTTGAAATGTCAATATATTTCCTACTAATTTATTAGATTGACCATTGTTTTAGTGTAATATAATACTTTTAAAGTATTTTAAAATAATTTTAATGGTGCCTGGAGACATTGTAATATACTGGATAACTTTAATTTGTAAATTCAGGGAGCATAACATTGTTGAGACTCATGAGTACAAATCCTAGCTTCAGAACTAAACAGTACCACTTCAGTCTCTTTACATTGCAAAGAACCAATACACATATAACAGATTAGATGACCTAGCACAGTCACTTACCTAAAGAGTAGTGTTGTGAAAATCCACGATAAATCCATGATAAATACTTCTGCAGTTCATGAGTTCAGTGACAAATGTGCAGAGAGAGGGTGCAGGGAAAGAAGAAACTCACAGAGACACAGTGTGGCTCTGGAGTGAGAGCCACGCCTTCTGTTGCTACTTAGTAGTTTACGGTGGGGACTGGTATGGGTGGTGATGGTGATGGTGGTGGTGGAGATGGTGGTGGTGGTGGTGGAAATGATAGTGGTGATGGTAATGGTGGTGATAGTGGTGATGGTGGTGATGATGGTGATGGTGATGATGGTGATGATGGTGATTATGGTGATGGTGATGATGGTAATGGTGGTGATGATGGTGATTATGGTGATGGTAATGATGGTGGTGGTGATGATAGTGGTGATAATGGTGATGGTGACAGTGGTGATGATGGTGGTGATGGTGGTGGTGATATTGAAGCTAATGGTGATGACCATGGTCATGATGGTGATGATTATAAAAGATCAACACTGGCAACAAGGAAAGAGTATCTTCCACTAATAGAATCCATGCAAAAGTTTGAAGGGTCCAACCGTTTCTCTGATGGACAGTGCCACTTTTCTGTGCCTACCCCAGCTTTCGCTGCGAGTGAGCAGGCTGATGCAGGCAGAGGTCATTTGCGGGGTTTTATCCTTCCTCTGCCCTGTCTGTGAGTGGGAGAGTAAAATAAGAAAATCCAAAACTTCTGAGTTGTTAAATATTCAGAATTTTTTAAAAATGTATAAATATATAATAGACAACAATAATGAAGTAAAAAAAGTGTTACATGCATAAAAAAGAAAATTCTTAAAATGCAGATCTAAAATTAACTGTGGAAACTGATATTTCTATAACATTGAAGAGCGATATCTTAAAGTCAGGATCTAGTCTTCCTTTTTCTAAGAATGCAGTGAAATACTAAGGCATGATACCCTAAGCTGTGTTCGCTCTGATTTTTGAAGTGCACTGATGCTTCCAAGTAAGAAAGTCAACACAGAAACCATGATTTTAGAATCAGCTGTTTACCCCTCTCACCCTAGTTGGTGCTCAGGCCCAAGGTCCCCAGGACTAGGGGTACAGCACCTATGAGCTCACAGGGAACTAGGGATGTGGCAGATTCTTAATCTTAATAAGTCCTCATTGAATTGAATTGAGTTCAGTTGAATGCAATAAAGAAGGTATATTATATTGTACTCAAAATAATATTGATCTTCTCAGAGGCAGGCAAATTAAACCATATTTGCTCCTGACACCACACAAATTTGAAATGTGCATTTTGAAAAGTTAGCATTAGCAGAAATGGCCAAATTATAGTGGCCGTGATTTGCCATTAATAGACATAAATACACATTTGCCAATTGCAATTGATATGCAACACGTATGACTGAGCACCATTAGAAGGATGGATTTTTGACAATTAAGAGAAAAACACATCAATGTTCAAAAGCAGTTTAGCTGATTCCACTAAGTGAGCAGCACTGCATGGGCCAGAGCTTCAGCACTGTCTTGGAGACATCCACGCTGCTTTGCTCTCCTGGACACGGGGGACCTCAGACGAGAGGAGAGGTCATGCTCCAGGGGCAGAGTGTGCACTAGGCTTCAGGGGCGTTCTCTAAGTCTGGCTCTGGTGTTTTCAGACCTGTCGAGTCACCCTCTGGGGACGATCTGGGAACCCAGGGCATGGAGAATGTGCCCCAGTGCAGAGCAGGCAGAGGAGCCATGGGTCTTCTGGGGGCGGTGCCCACGTCACACAGTAACGCTTTCAAGACAGGCGCACATTTCTTGTGATAACCTAGTCAATCTCAGTGGCCCCAAAATTTTAAAATGCTTCTTTCAACAGGATCCAGGCCCTCAGGTCTGGACTCTTGGGAACACCTGTCTTGGGCTCTTTGGGGAAGACCCATCTGTGAGGTCCTGGGAGCACCTGCCTGTCCCGTGAGTGTGAGCCTCCGGCTTTGCCACTGTGATGAATGCTTTCACCCTGTTGCTCCTCGGGGCTGCTACCTTTACGTGGGCCACCGCAAACATATTTTTAAATGAGGTATTATTTAGGTCAGATAATTTAATTCTCCCTGCCCTCCTGATTTTAAAGCCCCTGGGTATCATGAGTGGAAACGTCACGGGTATACACCTGGGAGATGCTGCTTCCGGCTGGGCCCAGCAGACTTGGCCAGCTCCTGTAACCCTGCTTCAGCACATGGGAAGGTCCTGGAAGTGGCGCAGGCCCTCGGCCGCCATTCTGCACTGCACCCTCTTCCTGCTGTGCGTGCTGTCCCTGGCGTGTGTGCCACAGAGTGGCCAGTGGCCAGTCCACACAGTTGACTCTGGACAGACGTGGGTCACAGGCGCGTGGCTCCCCACAGGCGCCTGTCTGTCCCTGGAGAGAGGTCTTCATAGAATGCCAGCCCCACTGGATTTTAAGCCCCAAGAACTTGAGACTGTGCTGAGCCCTTTCATCATCATAATTTCATAATTTCATAATTTCATAATCATCATAATTTCACACGCTTCATCACCCACCACTGAGCCTTTCAGAGACTAGAAGTGCTGTAAGAGAAGGATGGCAGCAGTGCTGGAGCCTCTGAGAAGAAAAGGCAGCGTGCCGAGGTGAGGGGCGTCTGCACGGGCTCTGCGTGTGCTGGGGACGCAGCCAGAGGCGGGGCGCTGCAGCCCTAGTCCTCAGAGACCCTCAGAGGTGCCCAAGAACAGAGCCTGCCACCTCTCCAGTGGAGCACAGGGAAAGAGGGGTCTCCCATGGGTTCAAAATTTGCTTTTCATTTTACACAGATTTGTGCCCCAGGAACACACTTTGAACCAACTTCTCCTCTGAGAGCTACTTTAAAGCACAGCCTGTGAATATGACCAAGTGTGGGGTCAGGTGACCTGTACTGCACTGAAAGTGTGTCCCACCCTTGTGCAGACCTGCTGACGGCGGGAGCCCTGGTGGACTCTTCCTGGGCGTCATTCCTTCACTGTCATAGACACCATGGCACCAGGAAAGACGGCAGCCTGCTGTTGTAACGTGGCGCCAGGGATAGTCACACAGAACGGCACGTGTCCCCTCCCCAGCGTCCTCTGCCGTGTGTGCAGGAGGAGCAGCACCAGCAGGCTTTCCAGAGGAGCTGCTGCCTCTCAGCCAGCTCTGCCGAGTGCCGTCCTGCTCCTTCAGGACACGACGCGTCTACACCAGCCGTCACCCTGTGTGCCGTGTCCTTAGGCTGACCCTGCGCTCTCTCTGTGTGAGAATGTTGTCCCTCAGTCTGTCCTCACGTCTCTCCTTATCCAGTTCAAACACCTGTTACCCGCTCAGTCTGTCTGAAGAGATGAAGTCGGCCTGCCCGGGCCATCCTCCTTTCCGTCAGTGTTTGCTATAGTTCTGTAATTTACAAACCCAAACATTTGTTTAGTCTAGTTTTAGATTTTAAGACAATAAGTTCTATAAAATTTCTATGCACTGCACAAAAATATATAAGTTCTCATTCCTGGACTCAGGGGAATCTTAAAACATAATATCTGCCTAAACACGCTACCTGGGACACGCTCTCACTGAAACTCATCTGACACTTCCCTGAACGAGCACAGCAGTCAGCGCTCGTGAAGCACCATCCCTGTCTCAGACGGAGGAGGCCCACGGCCTCTAAGATCTGACCTCCTCCTCCCGAGGAGCACACAATGGCAAAGAGCAAAAAGACACTCAGTACTTCCTAGCAGGTGAAAGTGCCACAGTGGAAATGTGGGAGGAGGGTGAGGAAGGCTCTGGCCCAAGCTGGGACGGCGGGGATGAGGGGAGACAGTGGGCGTGAGGGTCAGTCGAGGGCAGAGGCAGGTGCGCAGGGTCTGGCGTGGTGGAGAAGTGAACCCTGAAGGCAAGAGCTAGCCGTGCTCGGCTCAAGGCCCTACTCTCTGTGCTGCTGATTCCTCGCTGACATTTTCCTTAAAGCTATTCCCCCACCGAGCTGTGGAAGATCCTGCTCTGTGACACCTTGTGCCTCTCCACCCTGGGCTGATGCTACTCTGGGCTGTTGGAATCCACAGAGAACACTGGCCTGGTGCACAGAGGGAGATTGTTGATTTAGTCTGGGACAACTGGATCTGAGCTGCCTGGGCAACGCCAATTCGGGGCCTTGGGTAGAAGTCAGTTGGACTCTGGGATCAGCATCGCAGGGGGCTGGGCTGAGGACGGTGAGGCAGATCAACCCACAGTGGGAGTTGGAGCGTGGATGCTCAGGTCCACCCAGGCCTCGCCCACAGCCCTCCTGCTTCCTGGTGACCTCAGCTGAAGTGGTTTCTCCTCTGTGTGAACCAGCGTGGGGGGGAGCTTCTGCTGCTCACAAGCACTCTACTCCCCCATGTCATCCTGCAAACACAACCGTATGCCCCCAACTGCAGGGGCTCTTGGGGGCTCGCCACCCCCACCACATCTGAGAAGCCCTCGACTGGAACCCGGCTTCTCTGATGCTAATTTCGTATCTCACAATCACAAAGTGTGGGCCAGAAGGGACTAAAGCCACTGACGAGACGGAAGCCCTCCGCTTCTTCAGACCTGTGGGCAACCTTGACGCCATCTCCATCTCCAAGACCTAGGAAGTGACCTCCGAAGGCACCGCGTAACCCTAGCAAAGGAGTGTCAAAGTCAAACACATCTGTGTGCGGCTGTCCTCACGTACGGTACTCTCACCCACTCAGCTACACCACTGGACTTCCTATTGCGCTGGGAGTGTAAGGACAGGGGGTGGGGCGAGGAGGGAACGAGGACAGTAGACAGGCACTAAGGACTTCAGCGAAACCCAGGAAGAAAAGGCAAAGCGTCCTTGAGGAGAAAGAGCATCAGGACAGAGGCGGGAAGGAAAGGAGAGAGAGTCTGAAGGCAAGCTGGAAGAACAAAAGATGCCTTTTAAATAGTGACTGTGGCTTGCTCTCACTTCCTGTCACAGGGTGAACTGTTTCTGGGCACACGGGCATCTCTCTTCAAGCTGCACTGAGCAGGTCGAGACGGGACAGCAGGGACAGAGCTCCTCTGCGCCTAGGGTTGGAGTGGAATCCAAGTGCGGCTGGCTTCAGGGCCCTCCCTTGGTGTCAGCACGCTGTCGGGCTCTCTGCCGCCTCTTTCCCTCAGCACCTCTTCTCTCCTAGAAAGAAAGGGACCAGAGGGCAGCCCTATCTGCTGGGGCGCACCCCAAGGGAAGGGTGCAGGGCACGGCCGTCCTGCGGGCACGCTGGCGCACACACTTCAGCCTCAGGAGGAGGAAGAGCCAGAGAGGCCAGGCCTGGGCAGGGACCCAGGAACAGCCACGCCTCTGTGAGGGCCTCCCACCCCCGTTCCCCACCGCTGCCCTTTGTATGCACGAGGGGTTCAGGGTGCTGGGAGCTCCCTTCCACGTGTGGCATGTTTAGTTTAGAGAAAAGGGCCCACGCGGCTCTCCTTACCCTTCTAACCTCCCAAAGGTCACCCAGTGTCCCCCTGCAGTCCCTCTCCAGGGCATGAACTTCCTGTCTGTAGGGAAGAGTCAGGAGCCCCGAGTAGCTTCCTTCCATCCCCTCCTGGTGTGGGGAGGGGAGGGCGCAGGACAGGCAGCAAGGTGGTCCTCTCTGGGGTTGACCCTCTTCCGAGCTTCACCAGACGCCTTAGGAGAAAATTCTAAAATCATGTTGAACATTGCAGGGTTTTCTGATTCCCTCTCGCCCTGCCTGGCACCCGATTGAAGCATCTGTAGGTGGGTCCTTAGAGAAAATAGGGAAGTCAGCAGCGCAGCTGGTGGACGCCCTAGAAGTCAGCCTCTCGTGGGAACCCAGGTCCCGCTCCGGAACCCAGCGTCTGGAGGCCGCGTGCCAGCCGCAGGGCGCCCAGCGCCCCCTCAGCCCGCGTTTCGCCCCAGCGCAGGAGAGGGCCGCACTCGGGGGCCTGCTGGCGGCTAGAGCGCAGCACCCCGAGTGTAGGTTCTGATTGATACGCACGATTTATTACCACACAACTGACGCTCCAGAAGACGTGATTTAGTAGTCACTGGTTATTTCAATTTACTCTTTTTGCGGTTTTAATTAGTAAATGAATCCCTCATGGTCGAATGATTAATTGCGCAATGATTCACTGCGCCCTGCCTCCCTCCCCCGGGCTCGCGGGGCGGTGGCTGGAGCGCGGCTGACGGTGACGTATGGCCCAGGCACCCCAGGCCCTCGGCGCTCCGCCATCTCCACCCGCAAAACCAGGCGTAGAACCCCCTGCAGGGCCTGAGACCGGGTCAGAGCACGCGCCCGGCGGGTGCCAAACCGGCCACTGCACCTTGCTCCACCGAGTCCGCAAAATAAAGCGAGCTTAATAACACCGGCTCCTCTGAGAAGTGTGGCTCTGGTGTGAACGTCGCTCGGTGTGGGTTTAGCTGTGGTCTGTTTCCAGCACTGCGTTTTGGGAGCAGTTTGGGATTTAAAGAGAGTGCAGGAACATAGCCACTGTCACGCCCTGCGTCAGCAGGGTGCCTTTGCGGGTGCTGAGTCCGCACTCTGGCTGTCCCTCATTTTCACCTGAAGCTCCTCTGTCCCAGGGGCCCAGGCTTCCTTAGGTCCTGAGTGTCTTTGGGTCCACCTGCTGTGACAGTACCTGGGGTTTTCTCGTTTTGGAAGAGGTAGATGTTCCCAGGACTGTGTCGGTGCGGGCAGGGTGCCCCTCCCCTCACCTTTCTGGTGTGTTTCTGTGACTGGAGTGTGTGGGCACGGAAGGAAGGGCGCAGAGAGGTGGCCCCTGGCGCTACCCCTCAAGACACACCTTCCACGAGGTGCCTCTGTTGGCCTTGACCCTGGTGGAGGTAGTGCTTCTCGGGTTTATTCCCTGTGTAGTTACAGCTTTTCTGCTTTCTACATGGGACACTTAGGAAGGAAGTCCCTACACACAGCCCACACCTAGGGACTGCAGGTTTATCTCCACCTCCTCTGGACAGAGCCTCCACATACACTGTTGGGAATCTTCCTGCATGGACATTCTCTCTTCTTCCCCATTCACTAGTTTATTCAGTCATTTATTTATACCACTAGAAAGCCACGGACATAGATCTTAGACTTTGGTTTAAAATCCCATACTACATTAGCTATTTGTTTTAATTCTTCCAGCTTGAGTCAGTTTTCCTCCCTCCCTCCCTCCCTCCCCCCCTCCCTCCTTCTCTCTCTCTCTCTCTTTCTTTCTTTCTTTTTCATGATATGTGATTGTGATCCAAGGGCAGCTTCTCAGCATGCACTTCTGGTACAGGATTTTGCTCCTTCCCACTCACATGGTCCCTCAGACCTGTGACTACAGCTGTGATAACAGGTCAGAGCCTTCCCTGCCCCTAACAGAAAGCACAATGGCAAAGAGGCACCTGGCCTTTCATCCACCTCCAAGGAATCTCATGCCATCTTCGCAGAGCTGAGCTTCTGTTAGCCAGACCTGCAAACAACGGTCAGCAAACTTTGTCAAAAGTTGAGACACACTAAAGCCAGAGGGAGTGGTGGCCACCCATCCTGCACAGCAGGTGCTCAGGGCTGCCTGGGCTGTGTCCTCTCATCTCCCAGCTCCTGAGCAAAAGATGTGGCTCCCAATCTTGCCTCTGCAGTCCCGCGTGCCCCTGGGCCCTTCCTCTCGTAATGGGGTGCCTCCTCATGGCAGTAGGGACAATGCTGCTTACAGGGTCTAGGTCATGGGCCCTTGTCGGGGACTGCCAGGACCCCTGCTCCTGTGCCTGTGGCCCCGGAGGAAGGGCCCACTGATCCTGCCTCTGTCAGGTGCAAGCGAGAGAGGACTAAGTCACCCAAGGCAGGGGCCCTGAAGGGCCACGGGAAACGCCGATCTCCCAAAGCAGAAACCAGTGTACAGTCAGCAAAAGCACGCAGACCTAAAGGGTTCTGTGGTGCAGGAAGGAGGTGACCACAGGGCCTGCTTCCTGACCCTCCAAACTCCTCGAACATAGATGCGTCTGGAGGCCACATTACAGTTTCATCTCTTAAAACTAACCCTGCTAGCACAGCTGCTTTAAAGAGAATGCTCGCGGCCCCTAAAGCTTCCTGCACCCGCACGGCTCTTTCCTCCTTTCTGGGCCATATCTGCCCTCCTTCTCCCCATGTGGCCAAGCTCATCCCTCTAAGGCCCCAGGCCAGACTGGGATGACTAAGTGCACTCCTCGGGGTCCAGGACTTCCCACACATCCAGGAGCAACCTCAAAGAAAATAGCTTAAAATGATTTAGAGATGATAAGGATAAAACATTTTAAGCAAATTTCAAGTATAAAGTATTTTAAGCATATAGAAAACTAGAATTTTATTTTCCCTTGAGTCGGTTTTGTTAATGTTCATTTGTCCTAATAGACATTTTTGTTTGTTTGTTTGTTGTTGTTTTTTCCTGCATTGGGGATTGAACCTGGGGCACTTTATCACTGAGCTACATCTCTGGCCCTTTTTACACTTTTTATTTGGAGACAGAGTCATGCTAAGTTGCTGAGGGCCTCACTAAATTGCTGAAGCTTGTCTTGAACTTTCGATCCTCCTGCCTCAGCCTCCCAAATTGCTGGGATTACAGGTGTGCACCACACCTATAGTGAGGCAATGATGGTCTGTTCTTGGGTGCTGCTGGTTTATGGAACTTTGTGAACATCCACGTCCTGACCCCTGGAACCTGCAGTCCTGTCACCTGATGTCACCTGAGATGGGAAGGGGGGGGGGTCCAAGTGTGGTTAAGCTGAAGAAGTCTCTTAGGTGGGAGAGTTTTCTGGGTAACCCAGGAGATGTGACATCATCACCTGAAGGGACTGAAGGATGGATGGAGGGAGGCCATGGGTGTCTTGAGAAAGCAAAGGCTCAGGCTGCTGGCCACCCTGTACTCTGCCAGAGCAAGGGGACAGACACCTTCTTACAGCTCGAGAAGGAGCTGGCCCAGATGCCTTGATTCAGCCCAGGAGGTCCACCTTGGGCTTCTGACCTGCAGAGGACAGGTTTGTGTTGTCTTAAGCAACCCCCCGCAGCTGGTGGCAGTCACAGGAAGTTCTCCAGCCTGGACAGTACTCTTCTCTCTCTGTCTTCTTTTGTGCAGCCAGGCCATTTGATGTGTCCACGGCCCATTGCTTGGTACTGTTAGGGCCATGGGTTATGTGGATACACTGCACCTTGGCGGACATGTGGACCATATCCAGCCTTTGGCTGTGAAAGCTGCAGGAGGGCCCCAGCAAGCCTGTGTTGGCCTGGGCCTTCTTTCCCCTTAGCCAGCACCTGGATTGGGTGGTTAGATGAGGACATTTCCCCTCACGTTCCAGGGTTTATATCAGGAAGAGTTTCATCTCACTGTAGCCCCCAGACTGTCAGAGATGTAGGTGAGGAACTGCCTTCCTGTAGGGGGAACTTCCCTGGCTTGTGAGGCGGAGGGCACCTGCTGCAGGGTCTTGCTGCCAGCTGGTCCCTGATGAATGTTGGGTGCATAAAATCAGTGACTTTTACCAACATGTATAGATGGCACTTAGCTTCCTCAATGGCTCACACTTGTTCCATACTATTGTACCGGGAAAACTAGGCCTGTCTAGTTGGGCTTGGTGTTTTAATTCCAAACCTACCATGAATCCAATGGCATCTACGTTTTTAATTTGCCTTGTAAACCACCTAAAGGGACCTGCCTTCCATGTAGCTCGTTTAAGCCTTTGGTGAGTCTTCTATGCTCTGCCTGTCCTAGGAACAGATGCCATTTCTAGGGCTGGCATGGTGACACCGCGTGCTGGTATGTCCGGAGGCTGGGCAGGCACTGTCCTGTCACAAGCACAAGCGGGGCTGTGGGACCGTTCCAGCTCAGGTTTGGGTGTGAGGTGCCTGTTCGGAAGGTCGCCTCACTTCCTGAGCTAGTTCTCAGGTGAGTCTGAAGGAGGGCAGAGATCACATGTGGGAAGAGGAAAAGTGGACATAAGAGCTATGAAATGAAATGACCGGATGACGGGGAGGGAGAGAAAGGAAGAGAAGAGGGATGAGAGGGTGGGGGAGGGCCCTTTAAACACGTAGCCCCGTGCATTTGGGAGCTCAGTGTTCAAAGACATCTCGTGAGGAACATTTAGAAAGGCAACGAATCCCCTGTTAAGCAGACCGACCAGACGTGGTCTCCACACGCACTGGATGTTTGTGTAAGTGGCACAGTGGCTTCCTGGAAGCGGGCGACCACTGCCTGCTTCTCCCTCTCTGCTTGGGCTCGCTGCCTGCGTCTGCCACTCCTCTGCACCCCACACTGTGCACAGTGTGAAGCAACACACGCCAGCACTTTCTCTGGACTCTGATGAACCACACGTTTGTAAACCCTTGATTTTTTCCAAGTGACGATGATCTTGCCCACTCACCTAAGCAGCATCTTGATTTTTATAAATGCTGCTGCTAATGTGAGCCAGGAGTCAACATCAGACTACCTGATCAGCCCGTGGCGGGCCACGGAAAAAATAAATTAAAATGAAGAGCACATGATCATTCAAATGCGAAAAACCGAGGACGTTCACCAGTCAGGCCGGGGTCAGCGCTGACCGGAAATCAATGCCATCGATGGCTGTGCGCACCCAGGGGCTTGGGCCGCCTCCAGGTGAGCCCCTCTCAGGGGCCACGCAGGCCGCCCTCGCCCACAGCAGCTTCCAGGGCGAAGGGACATAGCTGGGAATGCAGCTCTGTCACCACCGGCTGAGCCCCCAGCACGGGCACGCGGCGTGGCTTTCACGCCTGCTCTCCCTGGGGAAGCCCTGCCGCCTTCCGCAGTGCCGGGGTGGCAGAGGGCACCATCCTCATCTGGAGCCTATTGCACTAACGTCCAGCAAAAATCACCAGAACAGGTGCGCGCGGCACAATCGGCCTCTCAGGAGCAACCGCGCCCTGACGGGCCACTGCCGCGGGTCCCCCCTGAACATGCACTCCTTCTCATCAGGGGTGGTCAGCAAGCCGCTGTGGCTGTGCCCTGCAGCATCACGACTGCCTGCAGGTTCCCGGGGGCTTTATTTTATTTCCTAATATTGCTTTTCTTCTCCAGAATGGCCAGCTACCCTGCTCGGCCCGAGTTGTAACCACCCTGCTCCCACCCTGCCTGACTCCCTCTTTCACTCCTTGTCATACACACACGTCCACTGAGGAACTGAACAGCCCCACACTCAGACACGTGCAGAGTGGGTGGTTTATCATCTCTGTTCATCAAAACCCAGGAGATTTAAAAAAAAACAACAGCCTCAGAAGAAGAAAGAAAACGAGTCCCGCTCTGCAGTCCAGACTTGGCTACACGTGATCAATAAAAACAGGCAGAGGTAAGTCCTCCTAATCGCCTCCCTCTTGGAGCTGCGTGATGCTGCAGCCAGGTAGCCGCTCCTCCAGGAGCAGCCCAGCGAGGAACACGGGCTCCTGGAAGCTTCGCCCATTACGCTGCCCCAGCCAGCTGGAGGCTAACCAGACTGATAACCCTAAACCGCCACAGCACAGACCCAATGATTTTTACATCAAGCTGCCTGATGTACTGCGCTGCCGTCTACCAATCCCTTTTCAATATCGATCCATCCCTAAATGAGCCTTCCCTGCTTTGTACCATGAGCAATAATTAAAAAAGCAGCACATTGATTTTAACTAATATTATGAAGGATCTGGATGTGCACATGCTTACAAAATAGTGGGCTTTGCCATCTTTCATTGTACAACAAAGGATCCTGATTAAAGCTCGGACACAGGGAAGAGAAATGTGTCTGCAGCTGGACGTGTCAAAACTCAGACCTGTTCTGTTTTATTGTAAATCTTGTTTCAATACCAATAGAGCTTTCTTCCTAAGAGTCCAACAAATTAAGTAGAAACATGCTGAAGGCCAGGAGAGCGTGTGAGGGATTAGGCGGAAATGTTTCTTAAAAATCATATTATCCTGCTGTGTGCGTTTCACATTAAAAATAAAATTCACTTTCATATTATATAACTCATCTGAAGGTAATGTATTAATGCATGCCTAATATGTGTCTTACTAACAAAAGTGAAACATTTTCCAATTTAAAATGGCTTCTACATGTCGTGCATGTAACCAAACCAAACTTCAGACCACACTAGCATGAAAACAAAGAGCACGTTCAAATTTTACATCATTGCCAAACAGTAGAAGCCAATCTATTTGCAGGATGTAGATAAAATTGCCACTAACTGCAAAGCTACAGCAACTAGATTTGGAAAGAACATGCCAAATTATGCTATTCTGGCAGAAGAAAGTGGGTTTGCCAGTCTAAAGGTAATTGAGGATGTTCTTAATTTTCCCATGTTATGTCCCAGTGAAGAGATTCATGGTTTGGAGGAAAGTGAAAATACTCAGTCTTCTAGAGCTTTGAGATGGCTGGAAATTGTGCCTTCCATGAGGAGACTCCTTGGTAACAACAGCATCTCCCTGTCCACCTCTCACCTGAGAGTAACTAAGAATGGTTCCAACAGATGCAAAATACAGGAACATTCCATTAGCAGATACTAAAATATATATAAGTGTCTGATCATTTTAATAATAATGGTAAAATAAGTGACAACCCCAAATCTCAAAGCATAACTTAGTAAGAATGACATACAATTACTATCCAAGACTGGGTGCGCCCAAAGTACTGCAGAATTGGGATAGCACATTTGGAAATGGACACTCATGCCCTGGCCAGCTGTGGTTTTCAAATGGTGGGAAGCTTAATTTGCTATAATCTGGCTATTTTGTTTGCTTGCTCATCTGCTTGTTTTTAATAAGAAGAGGGTAAGGACAGGTGCAGTAGGAAATAATGAAACTGTGACATGGCACTTCTGAGTGTACATGATGCCAGTTATATCCAGTGGTCCCCCTTATCTGTAGTTTTCCTTTCCACAATTTCAATTTCCTACAGTCTACCATGGTCTAAAATATTCAATGGAAAATCCCAAATATAAGCAAAATTTATGTTTTAAATGGCACAACATTCTAAGTAGTGTCCCCTGTGCACTGTCCCCTTCTGATCCACCCAGATTGTGAATCATCCCTTTGTCCAGTGTATCCATACTGTATATGCTACTTGCCTGCTAGACTCTTATTCACTGTCTTGCTCTTCAGATTGCCACATATTGTACCAACCACATGTAAGGGTCAGTACTATCTACAGTCTCAGGCATCCACTGGGGTCTTGGATGATACCCTATGGATAAGGAGACTTCTGTGTAATATAAACTGTGTAGTATAAACAATATTCTTTGCTTTTGTGCCTTTAGTAATAATATAGACTACCAGTTATTGATGTTTTCATTGACTTCACAGAAACATGACCCTGTATTTTCTTACCTAGATACTTTCACCCTTTTATATGGTATGATTTCCCCCTTACACAACTATTTCACACAGCAGTGAGAACATTCAAAACTCATTTGGGAACAAGAGAAAGAAATCAAGAGAGGTTCTTTCATCCTGCCACACAGAGTAGCAAAACATTACACCTGGGCCCCTTCCACAACGTGTGTATACTCCTCCCCAAAGGAAATGCAGCTGAAAATCTACCTCATCTGCAGATAGACTTTTAAAGTCATAATAAAATAGAGAAAACATTCATTCCACCAGAATGGGCAGCTTAGTGTTTCACAAGCCTGTGCTCAGCACTGAGTGCGAGAAGCTTGTTCACTCCTCCATGGGCTTCAGAGATCACCAAGGCGGGATCAAGAGACTCAGAGGAGCAAGGGCCATTGCCTTCAGCCCACCTCACTTCATTCCGTGGTGGATTTTCATGTTCTTACAACTGAGGGGAATGTTTATGAACCCAACACAAAAGTATTGGTTCGCTTTCTTCTCATTCTTATTATCCCAAGCTTAAAAAAATAAGGAAATTAAATGAACTTCCCCTGAGAGAGAGATTGTATATAATACTGAGGCAGAGAACAGGCAAGAAAAGGGTACAGACATGCCAGCAGGTGGCTGGGAAGGTCCCTCAGTTCTAGCAGACTCTTAGGGATGAAGATGTATTGGGTGAGAGGAGAACATGATGGACTACTGCACCAGCCACAGTCTTGTCAGAACTCATGTCTTGTCCAATATCGTCATGTCTGGGAGTGGTACCGTGTTGGTTTAGCTGCAAACAGTAACATCCACACTATTTATGGTAATCAAGCTAAAATTAAAGTATTAAAACATAGGGGAAATTAAAGGAGAGCAACCACTTCCCAATTCACTCAATGAAGCTAGTATTTCTTTGATATCACAGCCAGAGAAGATATTACAAAACAGGGAAGATAAAGTTGAATATCTCTCATGAATTAAGATGTCCAATTCCTAAAACAAATACTAGAAAACCCAATCCAACAACATATAAAAATATTAGGTTTCACTATCAAGTTAAATTTATTGCAGATATGAAAGTGAATGCAGGTTTAGCATGCAGAAATCAATTAATGCAATACCTTATATGTAATAGAATAAAAGAGAAAAAGCCACATGATCACTTCTATGGAATCAGAAAAGGTATTTGAAAATTTCCAAAGATAAACCACTCAATAAACCAGGAGAAGAAGAAAACTTTCCCAACTTGATAAATATATATTTAAAGAACATACAGCTGGCCTCATTGATTTTATTATATATGTCCCTTCAGGTTTAACTATAATGTTTAGATATGTAAAACGAAGACTTTGATATTGGAAAGGTAGAAGAATGCTGTATTTATTCACAGATAATACAATTTTGAGTGTATAAATCTCTAGGAATCCAGATGTAGTGATGCACTCCTGTAATCCCAGTGGCTCAGGAGGCTGAGGCAGAGGGATCATGAGTTCAAATCCAGCCTCAGCAACTTAATGATATCCTAAGAAACTTACTAAGGACTTGTCTCAAAATAAAATATAAAAAAGGGCTGGGGATGTGGCTCAGTGGTTAAGCATTCCTGAGTTCCATTCCTTGTACCAAAAAAAAAAAATTCTCTAGGAAGCACACTAGTAAACTACTACAATTAATAAGAAAGTTTGGCAAGGTTGCTAGATATAACTTTAGTACACAAAAATCAATTTTATTTTTGTATACTAGTATGAACAACCCAAAACAAAATTAAGAAAACAGTTCTATTCATAATACCATAAAAGTGAAATATTTATAAAATTGACAAAAGGAAGCATGAAGAAAACTACAGTACATTATTAAGAGAAATTAAAAATGATCAGAATAAATAGATAATCCATTTTCATGTATTTGAAGACAGTATTTTAAACTGACAATAATCCTCAAAATGGTCTACAGATAAGACACAATCTCTATCAAAATCATATCCTTTTTCTTTTGCAGAAATTTTAGAAGCTGATTCTAAAGTTTGTATTGAAATGAAAGAGACCCAGAGTAGCAACACAATCTTGATAAGATGAACAGAGTTGGAGGACATTCACTTCCCTGTATCAAACTCTAGCAAGGAGACAGTAAGGAGCCAGTGTGGTCCTGCTATAAAGACAGACACACAGACAAGTGGAACGTAATTCAGACACCAGGCATAAGCCCTGACTTTTATGGTAAACTGATTTTGATTAAAATGCCAAAAAATCCAATGGGAAAAAATGGGGCTTTAACAAGTGATACTGCAACAAGTGAGTATCCATAAGAGGAAAGGCAGATGGGCTTTTACCTCACGCTACACCCACAAACTAAATCAACACAAATCACAGCTACGTGCGATTCCGACAATATATAAATTTTAGGAAAAGATGATTGAAGTGAATCCTCACTACTTTACGACTCTATTTTAGGAGATGAGTCATTGGATGTGGCACCAAGTGCAACTGACGAAATACAAAATGAACACATTGCACTGAAACTCAAAGACTGTGTCCTGCGAGGGTCACCACCAAAAGCTGGAAAGACAAGAGTGGGAGAGAACACACACGTGACTAGGCACGTGGATCCAGAGTGTATGTAAAGCCCAGAGGCTGAAACTCAGGGATAAAAGTCAAATCGTTCAATTGAAAATGGCCTAAGGGGTTGAGTTGCGATTTCTCCAGAGAATATAGACAAATGGTCAAAGGGCAGGCGGAGGGTTTCTCGACCTCACTAGCCACATGGGAAATGAGAAGGAAAGGGTGGTGGATGGTATTCTGGCCCATGGGACGGTTATAGTAGGGAGGGAGGAAGGGGCCAGTGCTGGCCGAGGTGCAGAGGGCAGCCCTCGTGCAGAGCTGCGGGGGTACAAAATGACAAACCCCTGTGGAACACAGTCTGGCAGTTTCTTAAGAGTGTAGACTTAGCATGTGGCTGGGCAATCTGATTCCAAGGTATGTAGCAGGAAAAAAAATATGGTCACATGAAAACTGAAACATAGATCTTCATAGATTTATTCACAATGGACAGAAGTGCAAACCATCCAAATTCCATCAACGGGCAAAAATGGATAAAAATTGTGCTACATTCATGGAAATATGTCAATGGAGGAGGTCAAGTACAGGAAGTATAATATGGATGAACTAAAAAGCATCATGCTAAGTGTTGGACATCCTTCCAGATGGTTTTCACAATATGTTCCAAAACTACTGAGTGCTTTTGTCAACGGATCTCATAAAACAACTTCGAAAGCTGGTGTGTCAAGAGCAAGAAGCAGCTGGAGGCAGCCTGGGTGCCAGGAGGGCCGCCCGGCGAGCACAGATGGTCAACGCCGCAACCAGGGCAGCCCACAGGGGTCACCCGAGCACTGCAGATGTTCATGGGTGTTGTCAGTGACATAAGAGACAGAATGAGAAGGAAATCTTGAAGCCACTAGTGGGGACTACAGAGGGGATCATGTATGAAAGAAGCCACCCAAGGCTCTTGGCCCCAGCACCTCAGCTGTCCTCGGGTCTGTGTGCGCACAGCCGAAAACCCACCCACGTTCCTCAGATCCCCTCTGGGCCAGCCTGGTCTCTCTGGTCTCAGTGGCCCTGTGGGCCCTAGAGCGCCACTGTGTTGAATTGCAGCTGTTGTAGGAGACGCAAAGAAAGGGCCAGCGGCAGCCCTGGTGTCTGCTGTCAGCGTGGCCCGGGGAGGACCTGAGCCCAACGCTCTCCTTGTGACCGCCAGGCAGAGCATGCAGGTCCGGTGTGCTCACAGGCCGTCCTTTCATTCTGGTGTGGACGGTAACCACTGGACACACCTGTGAAAGCCAACACGGGCTCATCAAGGGCGGCAGGAAGGTGATTTCCACAACACCGCCTGCGTGGCGAGGACCCCTTTGCTTCAGCCTGCTTTCCGCTGGATCGTGAAAGTTCTCTGACAAGTCCTAGAACCAGACTGCCGGCAAAGAAGCAGCAGACACACTAGATTAGTTACAAATGTATGAATTCCTCTGTCCACCTTCCTGCCCGACGTGAGGGCGGCTCCCTGGCCAGCGAAGACCTCTTTTTCTGCTGGCCCTTTCTCTAAGGTCAGCCTTAAATGAAGTGAACTTCCATGATTACATGTCTCGGGGAAACAAAGGTCTTCAATTTGAAGACCAAGATTCATGACATACTCTAGATTACAAATCGTCTCCCGGAAGTGTGCCAGAGAGCCACCTCCTTCCAATACATCCTTTGTTAACGCCACAATTTGCAAAGCACATTCCTTTTCCTTATCAGTACAATTGGCTTAAAGAAATAAATTGTTGTGTGGGGACTTTTGTAAACTGTCTGCAAAGCTGAGCCGTGGTCTTGCTGCAGCCATTGGATTATCTAAAAACAAATACACCTGGAAATTGTTGGAAGGGGTTTAAAAGCCAAATACAACTTTCTTAAAATTACCTTGACTACAAATATAAGAATAACCACAAACTTGAAATCAATCTAAACCACAAATGCTGTGATATATACCAACTGCTTTTGTTTGTTCATTGAAGTCCATAAAAAACAGGCAATGCATTCCACTGTTCCATCTTTCCACCTGCCTGGCAAGCTAAAATGCAGTTTCATAAGTTATAGTCATTATCATAGAACCAGTGTCAAAGAAAGGCAGACACAATGTGTGTGTTTGATGTCTGACTGTGCACCTGTTGCACGTTTTGGCTACAGCCCAGAGTGCATGGATGACGTCACCAGCATTGTTCTCCGCAGTGTCTTATAATTAGCATGTGCTCAGGAGGTTCCCGGGCACTTTCAGATTCCCACAACTGGACCAAAGACTTGGGAGAACTGAGAAATCCACATGCATATATTCAAAATGAAAGGTTAATAGAAATGACCCAAGGAGAATCAAGGCCTTAATTTAACACTGATTACTTGTAAAGCTTGCATATGAGCCCTGTACTTTGCAATGAGCTCTGTATTTAGTGAGTGCTCTACAACTCCATCATTATGGTTGAAAAGGAGCCTGGGCAGTGAGAACCTGGGAGCTGAAATTAAGTTGTTTTGGAGTTTAGTTTTGATGGTATGTTAAACGGCTGGATTATAACTTCTCACAGAGTGGGGTGTCAGACCCTGTGGTTGGCTGTGCGTGGGAAGAATTCCAGCGGCTGTGTAGTGTGGTCCAAAACTGGCCACTAGAACCTATACTGCACATTGGCCAGGTTCAGTGTTGTAGGTACGGTTCTGGACTCTGCAGGAGCCATGGAGACTCAGCAATTGGAGGACCACATGGGCCAGTGTTCCGACTGTAGAGTATGTGGGTGAGGGGATCCAGTGTGGCCAGCTGTGGGACCACCAGTGAGAGTCCTGCAGGGTCAGACGCAGTGGCTACCGATGATGGATGAATCTTGAATTGTGATACTAGAGAATAAAGGCCAACACTCGGCTCTCGTAGAACGGGTGATCCTCTGAAAGGCGTCCGGAGGCGAGTTGCCCAAACGTGCCCTGATTGTTCTTGGCAAGGCCAAGCATGTGTGCGTGGGCTCCCAGGCCAGCGTTCTCTGGCTCCACCTGACTGTGCCTCTTTTCCTTCTAGAAGCAACAACAACAACAACAACAATAACAAAAACCCCACCTAAATGCTCACATGAGCAACATGAGCGACCTGGAAAGAAGAACACCCAGCAAGCCAGAGCAGGGGCAGGTGCGAGGCCTGTGTCCCTCCAGCCAGGACCAGCTGGCTCGCAGAGTCAACCATGCTCAAAGAGGCCACAGGGTTCCATGGAATTTAGGCCTTGTCTTTTCAAAATGAGTTGGAAGTTTCCTAAAAAGAAAGAAAAAATAAACATAGGCAAAAGGACATACAATATAAATAATTAAAGCAGAATCACTAAATTCAAAGAAAAATATCAAGCACAACAACCAAAAAGAAAAGTTTAAATTAAGATCATTGTCATTGGTCAAGCACATACTCATAACAGACCAAAAATATGACCACGATTAACGTGTAACTAACTCAAAACTGAAGAATGCGCTGAAGGGTTTAATCACAGACCAGATGAAAAAAGTATAGAGGGCATTCTTGCAAAGGACGTTGCAGAAAATCAATGAGATTATGTATACATAATATTAAAAATATGGAATTCTAAAATTTTTTGTTGATGTGCTCATTACCAGGGCCTCACACATGCTGGGCCAGCCCTCTACTACTGCTCCACACGGCCATTTATTATATTTTTATTATAGTTATTATATTATGTTTATGGTATTATATTTTAATTGGCCAAATTTTTTTTAATTATAATATGATGTTAACACAATGAGCATTTTTAATTGATAAATTCTTACGTAAGAAGTGAAAGGCTCAGCTGCACTAGATCATGGTTGGACAGTGGTGGGTACTTACAGAACACAGTTCCACAGAGTCTCTCAGCTAGTTTAGACATAGAAAAATGTGCTTTTGTAAAATGGCACATCCTTGAACTAAAAGTTTCCATTCGTTAGAATTGGTAATTGATAATTCCTGGTGTTAAGATAGTTTTCTTTATAAGAGTTTGCCTGAAAACTTGTCATGTTCCACTGGTTTTGGTCCACACAACTAGCAATTTTATATAGTTGGCCCTGATAAATCTGCACCTAGCTGAATCCATGCACCCAAGACTGTAAGGACAAGCATGGCCTGCACCGTTTCCCATGGACCTGGACCAGCCCCTCTGTGTCCTCCCTTGTGAAGAAGACTGACGTTTTCCAGACAAGAAATAGAGTAAAGAACTCCACTACCTGTGAAAGAAGGGAAGCCTGGTTTTTCAGTACTGGACAGAGTTGGGGCAGAGGGACAGAGTTGGGGCAGAGGGACAGACTGTAGAGGGACAGAATGAGGGGTACAAATGGTGGTCCTGCTCATTAGGGATCAGAAACTAGACTTTTGGGGAGAATGCAAGAAGCTCACAGAGCTGTAAACAGTTGGTTAAATCAGGTGCATGTACCAGTACAACATAATGACTCCCACTATTAGCCTCTGCAATATTTAGTACTGATACTTTCCAGGCAAGAGCTACTGCACAAGAGACTTGACTTTGCCACAGTGTCTTGCTCCTGACTCAAAACTGACTGGGTCTCCTGCCAATGGCCTGGACCAGACCAGCTCCCCCAGGGTCCCTGTTGGTGTGGTCTGAAGCTGGGTGGGCAGTGAATGATTCCCTGTCAAGATCTGCACACGGCTGGCAGTCCAGCCAGAACCCTCCACTTTCCTCCGTGCATACCTGTCCGGGTGGCTAGATGGTTTAAGCCTTGTGGGAAAGTCTTGCTGTCCCAACCCCAAATCACAGAGTTTAATTTGAAATAAGTTGGACCCACATACTTGCGCTCACTGGGGAAAGGTTTGCATGGCCTCGGGTTGGAGCGCTCTTGGAGGTTGGCTTTATTTTTTGCTTACTCAACTGAACACAGTTAACTCATGGACATTATCCCTTTTGATCCCACCAGGGAGGCCTGCATTATTTTTCTTTTTTTCTTTTCCAATTCTGGTAATTTCAAATTTTTCCTGCCTCATGTTATTGTGTAGGATCTCCAGGACTGTTTTTTATTGTGAAAAATACACACAGTCTGCCACCCTTTTAAGTGTACGCTTGAGTGTTATGAAGACGCAACACTGTACAGCAGCACCACAATCCATCTCCCTGATTCTTTTCATCTCGTAAAACTGAAAATTGTCCCATTAAACACTAACAGTCCGTTCTCCTCTCCCCTGAGTCCCTGGCCACCACAGTTCTACTTTGTCTCCATGGCTTGATCACTCTAAGAGTTCCACATAAACCAAATTCAGCAGCTTTTGCCTGTGTGAGCTGGCGCGTTTCAGTCAGCATGCTGTCCTCAGGACTCACCATATCACAGCCTGTGTTGGCATTTTTTATCTATTTTGGTCTCTAGACCAAAGTGAGTCTCTTGTAGATAGCATGCACTTGGGTCATGTTTTACTTTTTTAACCCATTCTGCCAATTTCTGTCTTTATTGGAGAGTTTAAACCATTTACATTTAAAGCAATTACTGATAAAGAGGCACTGACTTCTGTCATTTTGCTGGTTTTGGTAGCCCACAGAATTTTTTGTCCTTTTAGTTTTCCTGCATTATTAGCCTCTTTAGTATTTAGGGTTTTTTTTGTTTGTTTGTTTTGTTTTTTTTGTAGTGAGATACTTAACTTTTTTTCTCATTTCCTTTTATATTTTTATAGCTATTTTCCTTGTGGTTACCAGGAAAATGTTAAATATCCTAAAATTTTAACACTCTCATTTGAATTTGGACCAGCTTAACTTCAGGGACACACAGTCTACTATATCACAGTTCTGTCCTCTCCCTTTCAGTTGTTGATGTCACAAAATTACATCTTTGTACATTTTCTGACTAAAAAAATAAGCTGATGATTTCTCCTGTCAACTCAAATATGCCCTTGAATCCCTCTTGTAAGATTTTCATTTCAGTTACAGTATTTTTCAGCTTCAGAACTTTTCTGTTTGTATTTTAGGTTGTCTTTTCCTCTGTGGGTATTTTCATTTTGTTCACATAGTTTCATCAACTTTCTCTATATCTCCCATTTGTTCTTGGGGCATCTTTAGGACAATTGCTTGCTCATCTTTACCTAGTGCTCGTTTCAGGGACAGTTGTGTATTGACTTATTTTTTCCCTTTCCTTTCTTTTTTCTTTTTTCATTTTCTTTTTCTTTCTTCTTCTCCTCTTCTCCCTCTCCTCCTCCTCCTTTTTCTTTGCAAGTCTTGTGGTTTTTTACTTTTTACTTTTTTTTTTTTTTTTGCTGAAAACTGGACATTTGACACTGACACAATGTCAGCTCTGGAAGTCAGGCTCTCTCTTTCCCCATGACTTAGAGTTTTTCTGTTGTTGATTTTGTTTCCAAAAGGGATGAAAAGGAAAGGGGGCTGGAAAAGGAGGACAGATTTTGAGCCCCTTGGAATTCTCTTCTGCTAAGAGGGAAAGGCAGAAAGAGTGACCACCCAGCACTGAACCTCTGTGCCATGAGGGACCCCAGCACAGACACCCAGCACTTGGAGGGTAGGGTCCTCAAGATCTGTGCAGGCTGCTTGGGAAATAAATGCCTGCTATGGGGCTGGAAGGAGCTGGGCAGCTTCTCCTCTGCTAAGTTGAAACTGATCTGAATTAACCTTCTCTAGTTACACTGGACAGATCCTGCAGGTGCAGCTGCTGTCTGGGAGGAGACAGATCCCTGGGCTACAGCTCCTCCATCCACCCAGGACCCCTGCACCTGCTTTTCCTGTGGTTTGGATTCTGGTAGATACCTTCACACTGCTGAACAGTATATTTATCCTATTTTTTTGTGTGTATTTCACATAGATATTTCCTGTGAAGTCTTTGCTGTGACAAATGTGATTTAGCAATTAATCCTCCCATAAACACTTCACAAATGACATAGTATGTGATGCACTAATGTAATGTGCACAGGAGGGATAGCATGGGAACTGCATGCAGCACATGTGTGTGTACATACATATACACAGCCTTTTATTATCTCCACGGCCATTATCCTTCTTCAGACATCTTCTCTTGACCTCATGTTTTGTAAAGAAAGATCTTAAATCCCCTACACATTCTTTCATCTTTTTCCACTGCTACCTTTTGTCCTATGTAATTTATATTTGCAATAAGGTTTTAATTACAGAACAATTTTAGATTTACTGCAAAATTAAGGTACTTCAGAAAATTCATTTTTAAAAGATTTTAGACTTTTAAACATGATCACTCCATTGAAAAGGGAAACAGGAACAGCTTAGCAGGGTGAGTGGAGGAGGCTCGGGGCGAATGTGCCAATTCAGATGCTGGTTTTGTGACTCAGGACTTCCGGGCCGTGGCAGTGCCCCCTGGACTCAGGGCCTGGGTGCCCTCTTCTGTAAGATGGCAGCAGTAACGTTGCAGATGCAGCAGAATCATGGTCTGGTAAATACCCGACACAGGGCTGCTGGACAAGTGCAGGATCTGCAGCCCTTGCAATGTGTCTTCAAAGTGCGAACCCTGAGCTGGCACCTCACAGCATCCGCAAAACATCTGTGTCAGCTGGGCCACCGCGCTGGAGCCTGCCTTGTGGTCTCCGTGCCAATGTCCTGGGACAGTGCGGAGAGTGTTCCTGGCACTGGCCACACCACCCTGCTTCACCTCCTCTACCTCCCCGTCTTCCTCATCGTCCCTAACTTGTCAACCTAAGCTTCACTGTGAGTGACTTCTCCTGATCCATCTTCCAGCCCATCGATTTACTTTTTGACTCTTTGAATCTTCTCTGGTGTTTTAAACATCCACTTGCTGTTGATGTTAAATTACAACAACAAATAATTAGCCTAGAACAAATAAATTCTGGAGTCAAATACTTATTTTCCAAATCCACCTGCTTCTACAATACCTCATGTCCTGCACAGTTCATCTTGTCTCTGGATCTTTAACCTTCGAATACCTGGGGTTGCCACTCATCTGCAGCACGGCAGGTTCTCTGCTGTTGTTTCTGCTTGTCTTGTTCTCTGCCAGCTCCTGTCTGAGAATGGTCTCCTCATTTATGTTGAGCTCACATTTGGCTTATTGTTTCCTCTTGAAGCTCTAGCAACCACATCAAGGCCCACTTCTGCAGAGGCTCTCTGCTTCGTGTTTTGCAGGCACGGGGAGACAACAACATCCTGGTGTGATTTCTTCAGACCCCTCAGCTGCACTGAAAGCACAAGTCTGGAATGGAGAAGCAACCAGGGTAGGCTGTTGATACACATTCTCACGGAGACTGCGTTTATACCTATTATTTGACGTCCCAGCCAGAAGAGGGAGAAGACAGCTCTTCCCCAGCCCCTTTCTGCAGGCAGGCTCTCTCATGCTTCCCCAGGAGCACCACCCACCCAGCATTCCAGGTCAGAAACCAGGCCTCAAGTTTCTTATCTGCCTGTCACCGCGAGCAGTGAGTCTTCGGGCTTTCTACTTGGGGAAGGACACAGACAAAATCTCCTTCAGAAATGCAGGCTCCCTTCCCGCTGAACGTCACGTCCTGCTGTGATTTTAATTCATACAAATTAATAGTCACGCTGCCACTTTCTGTGGTGGGTGCTCACTGGCACTCCCTGTGTGTCTGCCACTGCGCTGGTTCACTCTTACTTCTGCACATAGGTCCCTTCCCTCCAAGGAACACCTTGCTCCCCCTGGAAGCACATCCTGGACCCATACTCCCCCGGGGTCTGTGAGTGGTAAACGTGCTGGATCTTTACCTGAGCCACTTTCACTGTGGAAATCTAAATGGATGGCGACCTTTCCTCGAACTTGGAAGTGCTTTCCTTGGCCACCTGGCCTCTTGTGCCGACGTGAATGCAGCCGGGGGTGGGGGGGCGGGGGCACACGCACATCCCTGAGCCAGGCCTGTTGTGAGAGGGCAGGGAGGAGGGAGCAGGCAGGCCAGGAAGCTGGTTCTTCTTCACAAGGAAATAACAATGTTGTCTGAAGCATGCCCGGTCACCTCTGCTGAGATGTCACCCACCAGCTGCCACTGCGACCACCTCTTGCCGCAAGGGAGGTGCACATTCTCAAGCAGCACCCTGTTGGTCGGTTTCTCCAGGCAAGAAGCAGCAGGATACGCCTGAGTGTTTACATGTGCACATGCACAGGCCGGTGCCCGACATGCGTGCACGTGGGACACGCAAGCACACCACAAACGTCACGATGTATGTGACGACACACTCACTCACACCCGTGCACATGGCATACATCACACACATGCACACTCATGCACGTACAGAGCCACATGGGACTCACTCATGTGCTCCCACAGACACTTCCCCAAACACACATGGCAGTTGTGACTCATGCACACGCATGCACACATACTCACACATGTGCATGCACTTGATACACACTTGCACACATGACAGAAACTTCCATTATGCACGTGTGTGTGTGCACATGGGACACCAGCACACATTCCACATGTGCATTCATGTGTGCATGCAGGAACCTGCGACACGTAGCTGTGTGCTGCAGTGCACATGAGTGTGCTCATGTGTGCTTACACCAAGGTGTGCAAGCGTGCTGGGCACATATACCTGCCAGCACACACACGCCACGCAGAAATGCACACATGACCTGTGTGTGTACATATGTTCACCAGCACACACATACAAATACACACCACACCCACATCTATAGGTGTATGAGGAGAGTTTAAAGAATCAGCTCGTGTGATTCCGGAGGCTGGCAAGTCCGCAATCTGCAAGGTGGCTGGAGAACAGGACAGAGCAAATGCTGCCGTCCTGTGTGTGACGGCTGCCGGGCAGCATCTTCTCTTCCTTGGGGGAGGTCAGTCTGTTTGCCGGAGACCTGCAACTCACTGGACAAAGCCCCATCTCATTATAAAAGGTAATTTTCTTTATTCAAAGAAAGAAATTATTATTCAAATAATTATTGAATTATTATTAAATTATTAAATTAAATTATTCAAAGAAAGAGACCAATCAATCACTGTCAATCCCACCTTTGAAACACTCTCACTCCAGCGCCAAGACTGGCGTGTAGACTAGATATGAGTGCCACAGCTGGCTCCCGCACACACTGGCTCCAGGGACAGTGGGGGCTTTCTGCAGACATGCGTATCAGGCAGGCAGTGGTAGTGTGTACACCTCCATCCAACCAGGTGCCGGCAGGGCAGAGGAGCAGCAGGGGTGCAAACTACGGAGCGTGGACACACAGGCCACTGGTCCTGCCTGTGAGGAGGAGCCAGGCCCCCTCTCCCCAAGGAGGCTGCAAGTGGTTAGTGGCTGAACATCTGCCTTAAGGGAGGGTCTGTGTACATCTGGGCACTTTCTGGGCATTGGAGATAAATGCTGAGTGTGCTCTGAGTCTTAAGACGGACCCACCATGGCCAGTTCGGGGCCAGCAGCAGTCTCAGGCTGCAGCCCACATGGATCCCACTGGGGTGGTCCTCAGATGGAGCTGCAGGCTCGGTGGCATGGCACGTGGCGCTCGCACCAGCTTGGGATGCATGCACATGCGTGAAGACGATGGACGGCTGTGCTGAGTGTCCTCCTGGCAGCCAGCACCAAGGAGGCAGGGCCCATTTCCTGAAGTGCAGGGTGCGAAGGAGTCCCCCTCCGTGCTGCAGGGGATGAGCTGAGGCTCCATGCATGAACTTGGGTTGGGATGTATTTGAAAATTAGTCATGTGTAGGCAAATTATTAATCACACCCAAGAGCTGACGTTTCATATATTCACTGAGCAAGAACTGGATGGACTAGAATGAAGGTAACAAATGGGTCATCATGAGCCCAGTCACCTGCACTGCTTGATCCCCATGACATATGGCCCTGCTGAGAAACCCCATCTCATCCACTCAGCCCTCCTTCTAAGCACAAACTTGGGGAACAGATATCATGTTATTTTACCAAAGTGTTTTTCTCTTGCTTACTAATGAACAATATTTCACAAGCCAATTAGAATTTGAAATAGGTGCCATTTTGTTCCTATATGTGATTGGCATTTTGATATATGGGTTTATACACTTATACACGTGAGCATCTATAGATACAAATAGACACATGAGTATTGAGGCAGCAGCTGCTCCTAAAGAGAAGGAACAATAACCCAGCTTTGCCTCTTTGTTGGCTTGTTATATTTGTTCCCACCAGAACAGGAGCCACCCGAGGGTGGGTTCCTGAACCATTTCCCTGGCCCCTAGAGAGCCATGCACTGACCATCCTTAGTGAAGAGGAGCTCAGGGAGAGACCAATCAATCAGCAAACGCTCATAGAGAAACTGGTAATTAGTCAAGTAATTTTTTCTTGCATGTATATTGCAAGTGAGCCATTAGAATTACAGAGAGAGGTAGAGAAACAGACAAGGGTTGGGTTGCAGCGTCCACAATCTTCACTCGGCCTTTTGGAAAATTAGTTAAATTTATTATTTTCTTCAAATGAGAAGCTAATTTTACCCATCTCATTCCAGTACTTTGAAAACAAATGGCAATTTGAGGCTAAGTGTCTATTTTCTAAATATACATTGTCTTTTATTTTACTACTTTAATATTTGGAAAATTAGCCTCCATGAAAAAATTAATCTATATGGAAGATGAACATGATACACAGCTTCAATTATAGCCAACTTGGAGCAGTATAGTAAGTTGGACAAATGAACAGACATGTACTCTAAGAAATTTTCTTGGAAATGACTAAGCATTTGGAAATGCTTTTTTGTGAATTGTGTGTATTGCTGGATTTTGCCTTAATGCAGTCAATATTAAACAATCACGAGAATTAAACAACATAGGAGGGACAAAATGAGCTGAAATAATAATGGAAGATGCAGGAATCACAGATCAGGAACTTGAAGATCATTGAGAAACAATCTGCATGATTGAAAATTGGTAGTAGGCAGACATCAGTCACAGACTCCCGGGAGGCCCTTCCGCCAGACCGTGTCTATTTCTGCCATGGACCTGAGATGGCACTCGAGCCTCTGGAAGGGCAGAAAACCTGGCTGTGGAGCTGCCCAAGAAGGGAAAGCCAGCTTCAAACTGAGGGAAAACGGCACAGTACCCATCCTGTTGGTAAAGCTGACTGGAGAGTATGGACTGGATGGGTGGCCACCTGAGGCTTTCTGGTTCCAGGATCCTGAATTCTAAAGGCCTGCCCGCTGGAACTGGTGTAAGGGACCAAGAGCTGGGGGCCAGAGAGGCCTCCCAGGCAAGATCGGAAGAATCCATGCATGTTCCCCTCATTCACAGAAGTACCGCCCAGGAACCCTGTGTGGGTAACACTGTCCAGCATCCTGGGAAACCGAAATCACCCCTGCAGAAGACCATGTGGAGAGGTCTCAGGCCCCAAGAAGACAGCTGGCCTGGCCAGTTCCACTGCACTCACGTTGTCTGCCCACTTTTCCACCCGCTGGTAGCTGCAGGTGCTTGCATCTGGAACCACCCAGCCCAGCCCTTCCCAAAGGCAGGTTCTCAGGATCCATGAGTAAAAGCAACTGACATTGTCCTAAGTCATGTTTGGGGCCAACAGCTGACACATATGCCACGGAGTTTGTTAATTAACAAGGGCAGCGCATCCGGGCTGGCACAGTGTGGCCACGGTCGCCGTGCCTCGGTATGCAGCTCAGCACATCACCAGGCTGCCCTGCCAACCACCCAGAAAAATGGACACAGAGACTCCACCACTGTCCAGCAGCGAGCCTGCCCTGGGGGCAGGACTCAGGCTGGTACCGAAGGGCAGGGCCTACTCCGAATGCACAGGTCAAGCCTGACAGCAGGAGCTTGCTGAGAACTGGGGCCAACTGGCAAGAACCAACCCCAGCAGCTGGGCACTGGGGCTCCACACGCCCCCCACTTACTTTATGTTCCATCTGGTAACGATGTCGTGATTGTCACATTCGACCTTTCACATTGTGAGTCTGTATGTGTTCCATGCCATTACGAATTTTAGAAACCATTGAGTTACAGCACACACGCACCCACCCACCCACACACACACACTGCTCACAAGGCCACGTGTGCCCCCCCACACTCACTGTGCTCACAGGGCCACGTGTGTCCCCCCCACACTCACTGTGCTCACAGGGCCACGTGTGCCCCCCACACACTCACTGTGCTCACAGGGCCACGTGTGCCCCCCACACACTCACTGTGCTCACAGGGCCACGTGTGTCCCCCCCACACTCACTGTGCTCACAGGGCCATGTGTGCCCACACACACACACACCGTGCTCACAAGGCCACATGTGCCCCCCCACACACACACTGTGCTCACAAGGCGACGTGTGCCGCCCCCCCACACTCACTGTGCTCACAGGGCCAGGGCCAACAGCGCTTCCTTCAGCCACCTGTTTCGTTGCATGACTAAAACCAGTCCTTGAGGCTTATAATTAAGCTTCTATTCTTTGGTACTGGGGACTGTTTCTATTCCTTGGTACAGTCACGTACTGAGCCCAGGCATGTACTTGCTACCACCAAGCTCACCAAGCTACTTTCCCAAACCTATTTAAATTTTTTAAGACAGGGTCTTTCTAATTTTCTGAGGCTGACTTCAAACTTGTGATCCTCCTGCCTCAGCCTCCTGGGTCACTGTCTTTACAGGTGTGCGCCACTGCACCCTGCTGGCTGTCTCTAAGGTACATGATTTGCTTATAGAAGTGAGTGAGCTACAGCTATGAATTAATCACCTGGGATTTGTCACTTTCATTTAAAAAAATGCATAAAAAGCAAAGAAACCCCAATTTTATTTTTGGTACTGGAGATTGAACTCAGGGGCATTCAACCACTGAGCCACATCCCCAGCCCTATTTTGTGTTTTATGTAGAGACAGAGTCTCACTGAGTTGCTTAGCGCCTCGCTGTTGCTGAGGCTGGCTTTGAACTCGCGATCCTCCTGTCTCAGCCTCCCTAAGTGCTGGGATTACAAGTGTGTGCCACCGTGCCCAGCTAGAAACCCCCATTTTTATAAAGACAGACACTTGTCAAGAGCAGAAGAAGGAAAGTAAAAGCTGTCTCTGTTTTCAACCCAGCAAAGGTCGCCCCTCAGCAGCATGCACCTGCAGCCCAAGCTTGCTGTTTGTTTGCCTACCAATTTTAAATTCCATAGGCGGGAAACTGTTTGAATTTTCTCTAAACCATTATTGACATTTCCTGAAAAAATTCATAGCAGAGAAAAGGATCTTTTGCTACACTTGGAAAAGCTGCTGGAAGGGTCTGGGCAGTTCCTTCCAGGTCCTGCTGAGAGTGGAGAGCGGGCGTGGGCTGGCCGGGACACGTGGCTGTCTTGGCTGAGGCAGGAGTGTTTCCTGCAGAAGTGAATACTCCATAGTGCACAGCCTGCCCTCTGCCCTAGGAACAAGCCTGTCAGGCAGAGGAATGGGTCTCAGTTCTACTTGACAGGCGTGTACAAAGCCAATTCAGAATCTCCACTTGGTCCTCACCCGAAGGACATGCCGTTTAGCTCATCTTGAAGGAGTCTGTGTTGTTAGCGACATCGTTGCACTGCCTCTGCGTGTCTGCTCAGCACAATTGTTCTGTGCGCCCAGAGGAGGGGGTTGCACTGGGGCGTTAGCTACAATTATTAATCAACCGTTTGGCCGCTGGGTGTTCGTGCTCCGCAGCTTTCCACCCATGTGTACCAGGGCTGTCTGTTCAAGCTGTCAGGAGGTCCTAGCATGCAGCTAGAGAGGAAGTGGGCTTTCAGAAATCAATGCCCTTGCAAAGTGGGGGAGGCTGGGAGAGCACTCCCCGTGTGGCCCTCGTGCTCCGGGAGCCAGCGTGTCCACGGGGCTCTATCGATCCCCTGAGCTCATGCATCCGAAGGCCTGCAGCGGCGCTGGCTTATGATATCCTACACCACATTAGCTGCTGAGATGATGTGCTGTGGCAGCTCCTTGCAGCATACACGCGGCCCAGATAGCTCCAATTAAGGCCTCCAGGGAGCAGGGGCCTCCACCCAGGAGCCTGCCATGTTCCCGGGAAAGGAACAGAGGCCAAGGAAACCAATAATGGTGAGAGGTACAGAGCGCTCCCTGCCCCTCGGGTCCGGGCGGTCGGCGCGGGCGGCACTGCAGCGCGTGGTGACCCTGAGCATATGCTCTTCGTTTTGATAGGCATGAAATTGCATCAAGGTCATTTTTAATAACTGTCAATAGCTTGAGAGCAGCAGTCAGTTTTATTGACACCCACACTGAAGAGCTCAGGGAGCCGTAAGGAGCTCGTCTCCCTGCCTGGGAGCAGCGATCCACTGGGAAACAGATTATTATTGATATTAGTAAATTAGTATTGATAGAAATTTGATGAGTATAGTGCATCTGGGTCACTCCACAAGGTAGTAGCATCAACATCCCAGAGAGCACAGAGGCCCAGTGGCTTCCACAGATGCACATCTGTTGTCCCTGCACCTGTTCCTTTTTGGAGGAGAAGGCGTGGACACGAGCCTTTGTGTTCAGTCCGCATCTCGGGCCACTTCCACTCTGGAAGCCCCACTATGGGGCCACATGCACACACCTTGAATGTGCCATTTTCCCCTGTTAGGAGAGTCACATCCTGCCCACCCCAACTCCCTCGCTTCATATTCTCATTGATTTCTGACTTTTTAGTGTATCTGCAGAGAGTGTGTTTGAGGATTTATCTGTGGAATAGGGGGCTCTTGGGCCAGAACCTTGAGCAGGCTGTGGCTGCCCACAGAGGCTCAGGGCTGCCTTGCCAAGGGTGGCTGCCGACCTGTGCCCTTGGCTCAGGATTGAGCACGATGCTCTCAGAGTGGAAGAGACCCCATTTCTAGGAGGGCAGGGGACACCCTTGACAGAGGAGCACCACCAAACAGCAGTGTTGACTGGGCAGCTGCAGGTCAGCTCATGGTGGCCGTGGCTCTGGAGAACCCGGGCACTCAGGAAGAAGTAACGGCACCCACTGCTTCGACAGGAGAGGGCTGAGCCAGGAAAGGAAGGAGTGTGTGGAACAGCAAGCAGAATGTGCAGGAAACGTGCAGGAGGCTGACTGGTTGCTGGTGAGTCATGTAGTGTGCGAGGCTGGGGTGGAGACATGGCCCAGGGTGCAGGGCGGTTTGGCCTGGTGGAAACGTTCTGAATTCCATGACTGCACAGCTCTGAGTATGCGAAATCACTGTACTGTGCTTTTTCAATGTGCAAATTCTGTGGTATGTGAATTGCATCTCAATAAAAAAAATCACTCTGGCAACGCCTCTGTGGTGGTAAAAGTGAAGGTCATGACATGGGAGTCAGAAGCCACAGTATTCATCATAATGTTAGGGCAGAGATTTAGTAAATCAGGGAATTAGCGTAAGTGCCATTATGCCTTGTATTTCTAATTCTGTAAACTCAGAGCAAGATAAGATAACTAGGGTGAAAAAATGCCTGTGCTCCCAGGCCAGGCCACGGGCAGCTAATGAGAGGAGGCGATGCAGCCAGAGGTCTGGCCGCTGTGCACTAGGGCTGGCACCAGACAGGCACTGCCCTCACATCCAGGACCAGAGCATGTTTCCCAGGAGCCAACTGAGTGACTAAGTGAAGCTCCCTGCAGCCACTGTCACGCAGGTGACACGCTTGCCTGCAGGCTGTCCCTGCGTAGGCTTCGTTCTGTTTTCAGCACCTGGCTCTCCTGGCCTGTGCCCGCATCTCCAACTCCTCAGCGCACTGCTCCCCAGCCATGCCCGTGAACTCAGTGGGTTCATGGTTTAATGGGGGTTTATTGGCAAACATTTACTTGTAAATATTTTCCCTCCTTGGAAAAATGTGCAAGGGAGTTAACACCCTGCTCCTGCTCGTCAGGAACCTCCTCTCACCAGGCTCTCGGGGAGCATTCCCAAAAGGATGTGCAGGATAGCGTCCCCAGGGGACCAGCCTCAGCCAAGCTGGGGAGTTCAGGCCAATGTCGTCATCTTAGAAATGAAGTAACAGACTCCAGGGCAGGTGGCCGAGCGGGGAGATTTGGTCCACTGTCAGAGACCCTGGCCAGCAGGAGTGCTGAGCTGCGAGGAGCCTGAGGAGGAGAACCGACCTCTCTGCCACGCATGGGCAAAAGGGAACTACCCAGTAAGCCCGAGTGTTCTGAATCCTGCAGGCGCCAGCCGGGAACCTGGGTGGACTCTCGTCAGTCTTGCAGAGTTACCAGTGCTGGCCTGCTACATGTCCTGTAAGCCGAGCCAGGGCAGGAGGGAAGGCTCCCCCCAGGTTTCCCTGGTTCACGCGCAGCCTGGGACCTGCACTTGGAAGCATTTGTACTTAACAAAGATAATGCTAATGTTTCTTGAAGCTTCTCACCCGGCCGAATGCATTTGCAATTACATCACAAACTGGTTGAGAACATGGTTAAAGATTGAAGAAATTCAGATCCCTTGAGAAACTGGTCACTTTCCACAGGTATTCTAACAATTCCACAGCTTACTGCTAAAACAAAGAGCATGCAAAAGGTGACAAAAATAAGGGAAATAAACAAATAGACCGGAGACAAACCCCTCGCGCCCATTCTCTGAAGTCACCCATTGGATGGGATGTGAAAGCAATTTGCTTTGCCATGGCATTCAGCATATTCCTCGTTAAAAAGAGAATATCTTGAATAATAAATTTCAAATTATTTCCTCATACATGTCCATATGCGTAATAAATGGGTATTTTAGTTCCTATCTAATTATCTAGATTGGAGCAGTTTTTTTTTCAAAAAAATGCCAGTTTTAATTGCAAAAGTGCTGCTGGCTTCAGATTTTAATTGCAATTCACAAATGGTTGGACTGGCAGTGCTCCATTACAAAGGAAAAATCATTTTAATAGCGGAAGTACTGCCTGGCTGCAGATTTCAATTTCATTTTACAAGATACGGGGTCATTCGGCATCATTACAAGGAATGAGAAGGCTGGGGTGAACCTCTGAGGTGCTGGCGGGTCACGGAAGCAGCTCGTGCCCCTCGGAGGCCTCCTCAACTCGAGTCTCAGTGCTGCCTCGAGAAGCAGCAAGCAGAGAGACTGCGACAGGCCTCAGCAGCTCCGGAAGCACACAGTCCTTCCCCAAGCTTCGCTTCCTGCCTCGCCCGTCAAGGACGCTCAGTGCCATGCCAGAATGAAGGAAAGCCAGGGGTCCCGGGGAGGCACCCCCGGTCTCAGGCGCCAGTCAGGGTTTTCAGAGGAAGGCATGGCTCTTCTCTCCCAGGACACGACCAGCACACAGGGAGAAGCCGGCGGAGGACTGACATGCTCGTTTGACACCTGTGACACACGTGGGTCTCTCCAGATGACGGCATCCTAGCCATGCTGGTGACACCTTCAATCCCGCTGCCTATTGCCAAAGGCCACAGACTCTGAATCAAGTACAACAGATGCGGGGGAAAGTGACCAAGCTTTTCCCTGTGCTCCCGACTGACTCTGGACCCGAGCTGCCAGCAGCCCACAGGAAGCGCCACCATGCCCAGCCCTCCTGAGTCACGGCACTCCATCACGGCCCTGGAGGACGCCGCACTCAGAGCAGCCACCTGCACGTGGCATCACCGCATGCCTGGAGGGCCTCGCTCTGCCTGCCACTCCTGGGGTTTGCAGCTGGGGCACGTGCTGTGCTGTGGTCTCACAGTCATGAGGAGCCCAGAGTGTGCCTGCTGTCAGAGCTCCGAGACCGTGCAAGGAAAAGGAAACGCATCTGGGATTCAAACACCTCCCACCAGGCTCTACGATGCCAACCCTGGTGCTCCAAGAAGCACAGGCTTAAGAAAGCTTGATTAATTTTTCACACATCTATTTTTAGGATTGTATCAATTTTTTTCACCTAACATCACTAGTTTTACTATTTAGTGAATGTAAATCTTAAACAAAGTGGCACATCGTGCATTACACAACGGCACGTATATATGTGCTTATTATTCATGTAGGCATAGTGGCTGTTGCTTAGCGACAGGCATACCTGGCAGGAGTTAGTGTGAGCTGGACCTCCTTGTCCTGGGAACATGGTAGCCTGTGTTTGCGCAAGCTGAGGTCACTACATTGCCATGGAGTGTGAGCTTATGGAACTGTGTCCACCTTCGGTACCTCATTGACCAAACCTGGTAATGTATAAAACCACGTGCAGGTTGCTGAGCGCAACACATGATATACACTTCATAGTATCTACTGCTAAGCTGTGGAAATAATTACAGGAATGCAATGATAATTTTTGCAAGTTCATTTGACATTCTAACATAACAAAACTTTTATGATTTCTTAACCAAGGCAGAAAATAAAGGTTAATTTTCTTAGATGTTATTACCAACTTCTCTTTGTAGTTTAAATACATGGAAGTGTTTTACAACTCAGAAAATTATACTTGTGTTCCCAGAGGACACATTTTGAGAATGTATAAATATGTACAGAGATGTGTGTAAACAGGCAGAGTCAGGCTGGAGTCTTTAACTTCCTAACATCCCTGCATGAATGAGGCACCATGGTTGTTCGTTATATATGACAGTGCTGTTACAGCAAAAGAGCATTTTTCTCAAATTCGTCTCAAGGCATTATTAAGACAGAGCTAATAATTAAATGGCTGCAGTTTGGTGCATATAAAGTAAGACAAAATCGCGTCTCCATCTTTTTCTCAAAATGTTTACCAAGAAGATCTGCAAGGTGCTGCTGGCATCCTAGAGGTTGGAACCAAAAAGACGCATCCCAACTTGGAGAAGTGCAGCTTGCTGTCCCCACAGGCAAGGACACTTTGCAGACCGCACAGCTCTTGGTGGATAGTCTACCCAAGTACTCTCATGGGGACTAAGCACCTCAGGTCAAAACAAGCACATAACATCCTGTGAAACCCTGACACTCCACGATGTGTGCCTACAGTTTGGGGGGCCCGGAGCATTCCCTGGCCAGGGAGCGGGCATCGCTCACACAGTAGCTCCACCCAGGAGCATGCTCTGGGCTCTGGAAACTTCTCTATGGCCACTTATATGACTCAATGAGTGTCTGACCTTTCTGCCCAGGACAAGTGGATGCTGAGAAGACCACCCATCCCCTTCTAAAAGCTAAAGAGGAGAAGGAAACAAATTGCTGTGGGGAAGCCATGGCCCACGAACCTGAGCTTGATTTACTTGAGAAACAGGAACTGGAATCAAATTCATGCTAAAAGCATCCCACTGGGGTAGGCACAAGAGGAAATTTGTTTTTCAGAAATAAGGACATTCGGAAGGGTGTGGGTGTGCATGCGTCTATGTGTGTACATGTGTGAGCCAGCGGGCCAGCTTGCCCGAGAGGTCCACACGAGCCAGCACTTCACAGACAGAAAGCAGTCACTAGCAAGAAGTCCCCGCCGCTCACTGGCTCTTTCTATCTCACACACACACACACACACACGTGCACAGGTACCTACAGAGACCTACAGCAGCTTGCTGGAGCAAAACAAACCTTCACACCAACCTGTCTGCAATCACCTGATCTAAGCCCTGGTGGCTCAGCACAGAGCCCCCCAGGACGCAGGGACTCCCATGGGTGCACCAGGCAGCCACAGCCAGAAGCTGCTTCTCCCACATGCGATGGAGCTTTTGTTGTCCATGCCGTGATGGGTCTGTCCAGGTCCAGACCAGACAGATGCCGGGCAGTAGTGAGAGACACTAACTGGCCAGAGACCAGAGAAGGTGCAGCAGGTCCCATGGGGTGACCAAGGGGCCCTGAGACGAGTCTTCCATGGGCAAGACCATGATAAGGGGACCCAGCCTGTGGTGAGGCTGAGCCTCAGGGTTCCCCTGGACCTGCCTGGCCAGTGATGGGAGGGTGGCCCTAGCACCCTTGCATGGAGGTTGAGGCAAGATGGGTTTGTGATCCCAACCAACATGCCACTCCTCCCAGCTGTGCCATGTGGGACTTCTTACTTCCTTTTCCTGTTTGTTAACTTCCTTCTCTGTGTAATAGTGAGCTGACAGGACCTCCCTCAGGGTGGGTGAGGGAACTCAGCTCACGTTGTGGCCCAGAGCACAGCCGTGCTCGCCAGCATCCCTGCATGATAGCAGCAGCCCACACCATCCCTGCCAGGCCTTGCACCCGGTGCTGTGGTTCCAGCCACCCTCCGGGCAGCTCTCTGCTCCATGGCAAATGCTAACTAGTGAGCCGTCCTGGTGCAAATTTGAATCTGCTGCCATTTCCATGGAGCTGCTGCCGATCTGTGGCTTTATGATGCTTAATGAGTCTGCAGATTTCACTACAGTGTATTTCTCACCCTCAAGGAACTTTCAACCTAAGAGAAGGTCTGTCCCTCAATGTTCCTCAAGACAAGACGCTCCACAACTGGAGCCATCCCGTAGAAGCAATTTGCTGACTGTCACAGGCTACAGAGTGCTTCACAGCACTAATGATTACTTCAGTAAATTATTTTTACATTTTTTTCCAAAAGAGTGAAATAAAACAGCATAAGCAGAAAAGCATAAAACGCAAGGATTGTTTTATGGGCCCCTGGCTGAGATTTCTGAACTTAAACATTATGTGCAGAGAAACATTAGATGCAGTAATTATATAATTATGCCTCACTGTATGACTAGAATCTTCCCCAGCGTCGCTTCCCTTTCCCATGACGACTGAAGGATTAACCCCATCGACTCTGCACTTGGAGAGTGGTGCGGACCCTCCGTGCTCCTCGGACATCTGTAGGCCTTAGATTTTCTAAAGCATAAAAATGGCCTTGCAGATCTTCAACTGACTTCTAACTTTACCAGTTATTTCTTAAGTTCTCAAAGTATCAGAATTTAAAGGCATGAAGACCACAGGTAAAGCAAACACAGGGTCATTTAAAATGGGATGAGGTGGGCGAGTCGTACTCGCCCTGGTGCACTGCAGCAGTGCGTGACTGAGCCTGCTCCCGGGAGCCCACGGCGGCTGGGTCTGCCTGAGGACCCAAGCGCGGGTCGCAGGGCGCAGTCCTCCTGGAGCACCTCCTGGGGCATGAGTAGGGCTGATGCGGCAAAGCAGGAGCAACCAGTGGGTCCCAGCTCTGGGTGGTGAGCTTGAGGAGAGGTGTGCCTAGGAGGCTGGCGCAGGGGCTGTGGCACATGGCACAAGTCGGGCAGAGAGCTGTTCACTCCAGGAAGGGAGCGATGCCAGCCCTCACGAGCTCAGCATGAAGCACAGCAACCCAACTGGGCTGTGCCCACGGAGACCCCCCAGCTGCTCCCACCTCAGTGGTACCACTGGGACCCCCAGCTACTCCAGGGAGTTTCTATTGCCTGGTGATATACCTGGAAAATACCACTAGCTGGCAGGTGTGAGTGTGTGTATGTGTGTGTGTGTGTGTGTGCACTCACCTGAGTTCATTCTTGGGTGTTAATAACTCATACAGATGACATTTTTGTGTCCTTTAAAATTTAGTGTTACTAGAGATATTTTATTTTATTACATATAAATATGCATGCATTATATATATACATATATTTGGTAATTTTTATGCACTTAAATATACACACATATTTAGATACTTGAAAATACGAACACACACTTATGATTATATGTGTGTATACCTGTATATACATGTGTATGTGATCCTGGGTATGTGGAATCTGCCAGACGGAACGTTCAGGGCAGCTCTCCTTCGTCCTCAGTGTCTGCAAGCTGTTGACATCAGTACCTGTGTCTGCGCTGGCAGATCATGCACATGGACTCCACGCACACAACTGCAGGGAACCCGGTAGCAATATTGCTGGAGAAGTGGGTGCATGCTGTGGCCAAAAGAAATAATCAGGTAAAGGATGGAATTAAAGGCAGTTAGTGTTCTTAACATGCACTTGTGGCGAGCTCTGTCACACACTGGAAAGGAACAAGAATTCTATTCATGAAGCACTTCTCCCACGTTACAGGCATGCCTCTGTGTGAACAGAAAAGCAAGTACGCCTTTAATACACTCGCACTCGACTCATCTCCTCATCGCTTCAGGATAATGAGTCATTAGGAAAAATATAATATTCAGCAGTACAGCTTATTGCTGAGTGTAAATTCCACTGCATCGGCGAGCGTGCGTACCTGCCACTCTGGAAAGCCCGGGCACCAGTAGCTCTGCCTCAGTGTTTTCTCAACCCACGACCAACATGGGGACCCCCAGCATTGTTTTCTGCCTTACTGAACCTAAAGCCTGTGGCTTTTATGTTGAGGATGCCACCGAGGACAGTGAGAATCTGCGGCTGCTGCCTCAGGTGCAGGAAGAGCAACTCCAGACACGGTGGGATTGGACAAAAGCCAATTCACTGGAAGTGCAGCCGACTGCAGTGACCTCCTGTGCACTTGTTACATTGTTTCCATGAACAGTGGTGGATCTCTTAATTGACCACTGGCATTAGCCAGAAGTTGCTGACAGGTGCAGGTGAGTGAGGGCTGAGATGTGGACCAGGGCAGGAAGGGTCCTCATTGCCCTCCATCAACACCCAAAGAGCAGCCAGGCTCTGCACACAAGCCAAGGGGGCTCTGCGAGGCTCATGGGGTGCTTAGTTGAAATGTTAGCAAAGGTTAAGCGATCACTCTTCAGAACCTCCAGGTCATTGAACGCACTAGTGGAAAAACCTCAGAAGAGAAGCCAGGCACAGTGCCCAGCCAATTGCAGGGAGATTTGCAGGTCATTTTATCAGAGGATCTCATTCTTTACCTCCACACCACACCAAACTGGCATCCAGGTGACCTTTGCATGGACCCAGAGCCTACAAACTACATATACTGTGGCTCATCATGTGTGCTTTTTTTTTTTTTTAAATGCTGGGGACTGCCAAACGTGTGCTACACCATGAAACTATCATTCTGACTCCAATAACACACTTTTGTGTAAACTCAAATACATAAGCCTTGCTATTGAAAGATGAGCCTTAAAAACAGGAAAGTTTTTGCAAAAACCTAAATATCGTTCACATGTTTACATGTTGCACGGATAAACCTGTGTAGCATACTCATAGGTTTTTGTGATTGGTTATGTATAAATGTTAAGAAAAAACACTGCTCAGAGTATTCTGATGAGTTTTAGATAAGAGTTTTTTTTTCTAAGAGATGAAACATGAGAGGAAACATTGTGTCTTTTTTGTATTTTACCCAGGAGACTCTGCAGATTTGCTCAAGAGGGACAAGGACCGCGCCCGGCAGTGGGTTGTGCTCCCGTCCTCAGACACCGGGAATGCCACTCCCAGGGTCCACGTGGAGGCTCACCTTCATTCTACGTGCAGTTTTCACTTCTGAAAAGAATAGGACCAGTGAGGCCGTTTTTATTTTAATGAACTAATTGGAGATAACATAAAATTTTTCAATTTAATGCAATTGTTCAGGTTCAAATCCAAAAAGCCCAGTTTTCCCATAGCAATTCAGTCACGTGCTCACGTATCAAAGCTGCCTGTGAGACCTGGGTGATGCCGAGCAGGAGGCGAAAAATAACACCAGACGTAGCACAGGTTTCTCAACTCATTTTAAGTAAAATGTTTTCATTTAAACAGATATTGTTCAGAAATCCAGACAATGACAAGTAGAAATGACTACCAACACAAGTCTCACTACAGAGACACACATGGCAAATGACTCGTCAAAATCCCAAACCCTCATCTCAGGGGTTGGAGCAGGTACTGAGGTAGCTATCATGGCTGACCCGTCATGAAACGCTACCTCAATAAGAGATTGCATTTTAATTGACTGAGTGGTTAAAATATAGCTTTGACCCATTTTGCATTTGGAAGAACAAAATCCAGCAGCTTCTCCTGAGACCCTGGGGCCTGAAGCACCTTTGAGAAGATGTGAGCCTTTGAGTCCGGGTGGCTCCTCACAGCCTGAAGGAAGCCCACCGCGTTTGGGCTCCCTCTTGGCATCCTGTGGCAGCCCTGCTTCAGGGCTGCACTTGGTCGGATCATGCTGGGGGACAGACTGCCATCTAGTGGCCGAAGCCGTCTGCGTCGCAGGCTTCTGAAACCCAGTCCTGGGCGCAGCTTTTCTCTGGGCTGATTGAGCCACTGTGAGCAGGCTGCAGTCCTGGCTCAGGGGATCTGAGCAAAGGCACCTGGTTACAAAGCAGCTTCACCAGCAGGCAGCGAGGACAGTGTGGGGCAAGGCAGCCAGCTCCTCAGAGGAGGTGGCCTTTGCATTGGCGAGGTCCTTGGGCCACCAGGCACCAGCATTTGGGTCTGAGAGTCCTCAGACATAGTGTTGGAAAACCCAGAGGGAATTGAGGGGTCAGAGATCACTAATGAGCAGCAGTCACCCAAACATGCCCAGCACCTAGAACAACATTATAGAAAATAAGACATCAGGCCACAAGTTTCCCGATTTAAGCATTTATCTCAGCTGGGTAAGGGGCCCTTCATGTTTGTAATAATATATGAAAACCATTTTTATCTACAGAGATCAACAAGTCATATTTTATATGTTTTCATAGTAATTTAAAATATAAGATCATGACAAGGCTGATACACTAAAAACCACTTAAAATATCCAGATTATAATAAAAGCCCTGTAGCCTATAAGTGGGGAAAAAATAGTGAAATTAATTTTCCCAGTTTCCAATTCATGAAATTTGAAGTCTTCCTGGATGGATAGAAGGGTGTCACAAAATATACTTTCAAAAAAAATTTTTAAATTTTCTTAAAAACCTTTAACAGATTGCCTGGGGTTGTAGCTCAGTGGTAGAGCACTTGCCTTACATATATGAGGCACTAGGTTCCATCCTCAGCACCACATAAATATAAATAAATAAAATAAAGGTATTGTGCCCATGTACAGCTAAAAATATTTTTTAAAAAACATTTAACAGAGCTACAGTTTTAACCTTACATGTACATGTAACATACATATACAAGAAAGGCATAGATATTAAGAATTTATATAACTACAATAAATATTGCAAAGAAAAGAACCACAAAACATCTGTTCTGTAATGATGGTTTTGGATATCTTTTTAAACTTAGGTAATTCTTTCTCTTTTACATTGTACTACATCAGTCTGAGGGAAAATTGACCTGATTTCTCAAATGCATCCATAGGTTTTCGATGTGACAAGATTTTACGTGGTGCCATGTGGAAGACTCATCTCTTGTCCCACCGATGCTGTGGTGGCAGCTCCGTGCATTCCCTGCTGGGCTATAGACACTTGGGGTTGTTTCCAAAGCTGTCCTTAGATGTCCTTGGACTCAGCTAGGAATGCATGGTTCTGGTCTAGGTGCAGACCACCTGGAGGAGGGTGCTCCTGGGCCACATGCAGCTGTGGCAACTGACACCTTTTAATGCACAGCTGTGCTCCTTTCTACCTTCTGTAAAAGTCACTTCATGAGAGCCATGGACTCCATCACTGCAAAGGTGCCTGCCTTTCTGTTGATGGCTTCTCATCGAGAAGTCCTGGTCTCAGGCTGCTGCGGCCTCAGTCCCAGCCCAAGGCACTTTCTCTCTGAGGTGCTTTGTCTTCTGGCAGGCCAGAAGACAGGGTCATTTGCCATTGATGGGGACACAGACACAAAGCAGAGAGGACTGGGGGAAGACTAGGTCTTCGTCCCCTCTACCAGTGGCTCCTTCGTGGTTAAAATATTCAGCAATGCATCTTCATGCATTTCTTTTCCTAAGAAAATAGAAATTTATTTTTGTGTTATTGACATTGAAATTTCAAATATATATTGACTTAATGAAGAAATTGAATATATGCATACCTATTTGTGTCCAGGTACTACATCACAAAACAGTTCTTTTAATTTACTTACTATTATTTTCATAAATGTTTCATATTTTCTTTAAGACAAGTAAGGCTATTGCTAATTTACAATAACCAAGTGATACTTGCTCAACTTTAGGTTGCCATGAAAATAGAATCTGTAGTTTCAAAGATCTACAGGAGCAACACCAGAACAGAATCAGATGAGAATCAGAGGGTTGTTGAAAGAGAGATCATCGACTGGTACATGTGACCAAGAAATCATTTTCTAAGAAAAGGAAAGAGTTTCAGACTCCTTCATTCTGCCAGCCTACATGCTGATCCTGTTTGCTGGTCTACATCAAGGGATGTCCCCGAGGGCCACACAGTCATCGCCATCCCTATTCTGTTACCGACAATAGAAATGACAGTGGGGTTCAAACTGCACAGCTCCTGCATCAACGAGGACTTCCATCAGGAAGACACGAGGTGGTTGTCAGGATGGAGTTTCCTCCACCTCCACGGGAGGAGCGAGCCCAAGCCTCGCTGGAGAACAGAGCCCTCCCTCACGCAGTCCCCTCCAGTGCAGGAGACCAGCCCCGGTCCCACCACGAGGAAACGAGGGAACACAGAGCCAGGCAGCTGATTGCTATGCGCCGCACTGCCAGCCTCAGAAACAGAACCTACAGGAATGGCAAACGCCTGGCTGTTGTCAGATTATTACGTTGAGACAGAGCTGTGTGAATTCTGAGAGCTTGGCGAGCGTTCAGCTCAGTCGCTGGGTCCGGACAGAACACAACCCAGACAGGCCATTAAAAGCACATAAATGTAATGATTTTGGTACTCATCTTGCATGCTTAGTTAAGGGTAAAATCCTGCCACCGCTCAGCCACAGAAGCCCGTGCTGCTCGTCCTGATGGCAGAGGAAACGCTGTGCTGACTAGGGTGTGCTTTGCCCAGAACAGGACAATGAGATCCCTGGGTCTTCTCATCAGATTCCCAGCATGCGTTTTCAGGAGGGTGGTTTTGGTTTCTCTCGTGTTCTGAAAAATGTGAGGATCAGTAAGCACAGGTGAGGACCCGGCTTGGCTGTGGCAACGTTGGAGACCCAGGTCCAGGCCAGCTGTGCAGGTCCCGGGCCAGGGGATGGCCTTCTCTGGGCCTCACTTTCATGTGTGAAACACAATCTCATGGTTGTCTACCACAAATGGGAGAGCTCAAAAAGCTCACGTGCCGCCTCTGCCCCAGCCCCCGGCAGACCACCAAAACTGGCCCATTTCTGACGCCTTGCAGAAAGGGACCTTTGTTCTGGACCCTCCTCTCTAGGTGGACTTGAGAAGCACGAGGAGAGCAGGCTGAGTCGTGGTGACCTCCTCCAGGTGGCACAGGGCAGTCCACACTCAAAGCCAGTGATGAGCTTGATGCTGAGGACTTGAGGCTGGGTCCTCAGCTCTGCCCAGGCTCCAGAGCATCTCTTGCTGCAGGGCAGGCTGGGCCTAGCTGAGCTGAGCCACTGTTCAGAGGCGGGGAAGCCAGATGTCCTCCCTGTTCACAATAACCAGTCCAGTGTGGCAGGCCACATGCCTGTTGAAGGTCTTACCTTGCTTTGAAAACTGGGGTCCCATAATTATACAACAAATTGTATCCAAAGCCACCCTCATCTTTCCAATTTTTACCCTAGTACAAATCTTCAATATCCTTTATTTTCTTGCTGGGAGGTAAACAAAATATTTCATGCATTTTAAAATACAGATGGAATTTTTAAAAAATGTTCACACACATACAGTTCCTGTTTATCATACCCTGATTTTATTATACATATATATGAAAATATATATAATATGAAAATAATTTCTTGGTTTAAAAGATAACATCACTTTAAGACTCTTGTAATAACTGCAAGTAGAATGATTATTATGAAAATTTCTAATTTTAACTCTTGTGACAAAGAACTGGTGTTGAATACTCATGCAAGCGTTTAAAATGTTGCATCTTGCAATTACCTATTTGATTAATCAAATACTTGACCCAGAACAGGCACATGTAACCTGAGTAACAAACAAAGGGATTTCATTTTTTAATCAGCACTGGGAGAGTTGTTTGGGTTTTTTTTTTTTTTTTTTTTTTTTTGGTGGTTTTTGTTTACTTGGCATCTATTTTAAGCTTAAATCTGGAGATGACAGCAGTCACGTGGCTGTCGACGCCAGTGTGCAGTGACCACTGTATTTTTCAGTGACTTTGAAATGGAAAATGAACCAGAGGAATGAAGGGAAAGGAGACACCAGCCCGAGCTGTGCTGCTGGATCCCGAGCTTCTGACCTTGCGGGGGAGAGCCCACTAGAATGGGCCTCTTCCCAGGCCACAAACACAGGGAAGCTTTTCAGAAGCAAAGTTGTGTGGGAACTTGTCCCAGATCAAGTGCTCAGGATGCAAATCTGCTAAAGCTTCTGTCACCGACAGAGAGGAAAGCACAGCACAGAGCTCCTGCAGCAGGCTCCACACCCAGGTCCTCTCAGCTCTCCTCTCTCTCTCTCCTCTCTCTCTCTCTCTCTCTCTCTCTCCTGTTTCCAATCTTCCCCTCAGTTTTTCTAGAAATTTGATCACAGATTCTGTCAGCTCTCTACTAAGCCCTCACTCTAGGATTTCTGTTTAACACCAAAAGTCGTCAGTCAGTAATGACAATTGAAAGTCATGTTGCAAGAAGGAAATAAAAGAAAAACAGATCTTTGACACCCTGTGGCACGACCGACTGTCTTTTCCTTGCGTTCCTGCAGGGTAGTCACACACACACACACACACACATACACACACCCCTACAGACAAGTACATCTTAAAGACAAAGGCATTTGTAGCTTATCTACATTTTATTTTATCTTTTTATTGGAGGACACATTAGTAACTGCCTAACCATAAGACAGGTAAAATAAAACAGCACAGGGATGAAAGGTTTCCAGGGTCGGCTGTTTCTCTCCTCCCAGCACAGTCTACTGTACATTTGATGGTACTTATAGCTTCTAATTAAGTGAAATGCTTTTGCTAATTCTGAATCTTCATTTACTGTAATTGTGGACCTAAGCACTCCCTGCAGGATTCCTTCTGAGAGGGCTTCGGCTCCGTGCAGCGGCACACGTGGCTGGAGCATGCGGGTGCATCGCATCTCCAATCTGACCGCAGGCGTGTAGTGCCGTTTCTGCCCCCGTCTCTCCCTAGGCTCTGTCTTTCCTCTCCCTCTCTGGAGACAGTCCTCGATGCATCAGATCAACCATCTTCTTCCACAGTAGTAGTAGTGGTGAATAGCCGCAGTCCAATCCCTGTGTTGCCAGGCAAGCATGAGGCCTTCTCCGTGGCAGGTGACGTGCCCAGGGTCATGGCCGGCCTCTTAGATCCTGGAGGAGGCAAATGAGAGCTGTGCCTTTCAGAGCTCTGCCTTGCCTGACCAGAAAGCTGGTCCTTTCACAAAGGTGTCCTGATAGGTTCCAGTGGCTCTGCCACCAGGGTCTGCTGATGCCGCTTGCTGTGCTCTTGCCCCCCGGGCCTTCACACTGACAGTTTACACTGAGGCCCTCTGCCCTGCTGCGGTCTGTCCGTAGCTTTAAGAAGCAGCAGGAGTCACCAGCTCCAAGGTGAGAAGTCCCTGAAGAGGCACCGTCCAGCCTCTGACCCTAGACCAGTGCTCACAGACAGGCAGCTTCAGGGCCATCCTGGGGCAGCCGTGTGACAGCGGGGCCACTGCCAGGAAGCACAGGAGGAGCAGGGAGCCAGTGGCTTCTCCCGTGGGCAGGGGGTGCTTCACAGACGGAAGTGGAGGGAGAGCCAGAGGGAGCCCGGGAAGGAGGTCCGTGAGCACCGGAGCTCCACCAGGGAGGAGGCCCGCCTGTGTGTGGGCGCAGAGAAGTGGAGAGAAAGCCTGTGCGATGTAAGCGAGGTTGGGAATGTGGCCACCTGCCGATGGCCGTGCTACAGGTGGGCTTCATGTTCTTCATCTTGACTCTACCGTCTTCATTTTCCACAACAAATGCATAAAATGTTATCAGCCTCATAAGGTAAAGTATGAAAGGTAATGTAAACTTCAAGTCTAAAATGGTATAATACTGGGAACAGAAAGACAAATTGATAGGAAGGAAGTAGGCCACCCAGAACCTGATCTCGTTTTATATAAACATTGTATACATAAATTAATTACTATTGCAAATCAATGAGAGAAGGAAGCCCAGCTCAATAACAATTTCTGATAAAATTAATTACCTGTGGGGAAAAGGTGAAGCCATGACCCCGACTCACGAGGCACTCTACGATAGGTCCTTGCGCGTGGCAGGCGGGTGAAGACGATGTTATCCGGAGGACGCAGCAAGCACCTGATGGTCAGGCAAGCAGTGAAGCAGTTCAGAGTGGGCATGGGTGCCGGGAGGCCGCCGGGGCCAGGGACCTTGTGGGGCAGCCCAGGCCAGCTGCACAGCTTTGAAGTTGGCAAAGAAGTAGGACAAAGGACTGCTAGTTACACAGTTTCAAAAGCCACTATGAGTCATTAAGACAAGAACAGTTAAGTGGCCAAGTGGAAAAAAGATGCTGGCAGGCAACCCCTGCCCGAGCAAGGCAGCCGTGGACGTGGCCAAAGCCTCCTGCAAGTCCAGGCAGCAGCACCCTGCCGGCCTCTCTGACCAGCAGAACAGGCCGGGGCCAAAACAGGTCAGTGTCCCAGTGAGCTGACAGGGTTCCAGGGACGGGGACAGTCTTGAGACTGGACATGGAGGGCCTGAATTTTCCGAGTTTCCAGGAGGCAATTTGGGACCATATCCTCCAGGCCTGTGAAGGCTCTTCCCGAGGAGCAACTCAGTGAATCACTGCAAGAATGAACACGGGGAATTTAAATCACGCACATTTGCGATGGAAAATGTTGGGCTGGGCAGGAGTCTTGTGCCAGACCAGGACTGACAGGTCAGCCACAGTGCGTCAGGCAGGTGGAGCTTTGTGCAGCCTTCAGAGAGGCTTCTCCAGGGACTGTGGAAATGTAGAAACCCTGTTCCAGGAGTGTGGATTCGGCCATGAAAACAGACTTACCCAAAAATGAGTAAATCGACAATATTTCAATGTTGAGGTATCTCTTGATGGTGAACCAGGCAAATTTTCTTTCTTCTGAATATGTTTCTCAATTCCTAAATTTAGAAACATAATGGACACTGGGGGAGGGATGTTTTCCCCTGAGGATAGGTCGGCCCTACAAAGAAGCTGTCCTTCAGGTGCGCAGCAGCCTGAGCAGGCACCTGGAGATGAGAAGCTTGAAGCCCGCGTTCTCACTGCTAAAAGCGCCGCCTCACAAGAGCAACGAGGCGTCTGAGGTTAGAACTGACCTGCAGCTGGCAGTCCCAGTGCCCACAGGGCCCTCAGGCAGACCCATGCTTCTCTGCAGCACTCACCATTTCTAAAACAAGAACTTGCTCCCCGAGGAGGACTAGCTCAGGTGACTCATCTATGCAGGGAGATTCTGCAGAGTGAGATGGGGGAGATGCACCAAAGACCCAGCTGAGTTCAATTCTCCGCTGAGGGTGAGAAGCTGCATCCTGAGCTCACTGTGCAATTGGTGACCTGACACACTCGTCTGCAGCGGCCTGTTGCACACACTAGACACAGCTGTGCTTCCAGGACTCGCGTGGGAGCAGTTATCTCATGGATCCTGCTTCCCATCTTGGAGCACACGCTCTTTCCTCCACCATGCAAGCTGAGCACAGGAGGGGAAGATGGGCAAGACACAGCAGCTGGTCTCAGAGAGGCTGCCTGGGATGTGTGGGGTGCACAGTGAGCAGTATGATGGCCATGTTTAAGGAGTAAAAATGCTTAAATAAAAAAGTAAGCATTTACAATAACTGGCTGTAAGAAAAAAATCTCAAATTCTAATTTTTTTGTATTTTCTTTAGCTAACATACATTTTACATTTTTATAAGGATAACACTAGTCAATAATAATAACAACACAACAACTAACATTAATGTGTTCTTAGTTTGCACTAGAAATGGTTCCAAATGCTGTCTGTACATGCTTTAAAATTATTTCAAGAAGAACAATTCTATGAAATAAGTATTATTGCTTCTCCCTGTTTTAGATAAACTCATGGAGTTTGAGGTTAAATAACTCACCTTGAGTTACACACATGGGTAGTTCAGGCCCACAGAAGTTGGCTCCAAGTTTAAGCCTAGCCCAGGCATCTTAGCACAATCCTGTCTCAAAATAAATAAATAAGTAAAAAGATCTGGGGATGTGGTACAATAGCAAAGTACTCCTGGATTCAGCTTCCAGCACTACAAAAAGAGGAAGAGGCAGGAGGAGGAAGAGGAGCAGGAGGAGGAGGAGGAGGAGGAGGAGCAGGAGGCGGAGGAGGAGGAGGAGCAGGAGAAGGAGCGGGAGGAGGAGCAGGAGCAGGAGGCGGAGGAGGTTGGCTCCAGGCTTAACACTACAAACCATTCTCTCACATATCCTCTCTGTTCGAGAATGGTTTGAAAAAGATGCACCTGTGAACCTGAGCCTCCACGGGGTCCTTCACGGCCTCCTCCACAGGCTCCTCCACGGGCTCCTATGGAGGCACATGGATCCTCATGTGCCACTAACCCACACTTGCACAGCCTGTGGGTAGAGGCCGTCCTTCTCTTTGGATGGTCCTCCTAAAGAATTTGTCTAAAGGGATTTAGACAAATCTGGGAAGGTCTGATGAACAGACTTGCTCCAGGGCTTTGCTTATGGATGAAAAGATGGGAGGACCTTCCTTCTGGCCCTGGAGTTGCAGCTCCGGTCCTTCTGTTCGTGTTGGGCAGACCCTCCAGGTTTGTCTCTTGTCCTTGGCCCGCCCCTGCTCCAGTGAAAACAAACCAGCCCCCGGCACTTCCCGGCACATGTTTTGGTCCTGTTGCTGTTTTTCTCCTTCAGTCCACAGTACCGTTTGCGCGTGTCGCCTCTGCATCAGGGCGCGGGAGCCTCCCCTGCACACGGGCAGTGAAGGGACCTGCTCCTGTTTGCTTCCGGTGTTTTTACGGTGCTCCTTTCACATCTGAAGTCCAGGTGCACGTTTGTCCTTGGTTATGGCGAAAGGAATCACTATGAGCTTTTTTTTCTGAATGGCTACACAGTGGGCCAGGAACCAGTGATTAAAAAAGAAGAGTAAGGCAAAGACGTTCGTATGTGCCCGGTGACTTTGCAGACACCGGGCTCAGCATGTCCCTGGACCTGCCTCTGGCCTCCCTGTCCCACTGTGCCTTCGGCATGCGCTCTGGTATTCCACCCTGGTGCTGCCTGTCCTGCCCCACCCGGGGTCGGTCTGCCCAGCTGTGTTCCAGAACCAGGCTGCCCATGACAGAGTATTGGACACGTTGACGCGTGAGAGGACCCATCCCCCTAACAGCTTTCTTTCCTTCCTTCCTTTATTTTTTTGTAGCTCTTTCTTTTATGTTCATTTTTACCACTGACCTTTCCTCAGCCTGTCTAGCTCCAGGGGAAGCGAGCTGGGCGCTTCCTAGTGAGTCTGGCACTGAATCCTGTCATCCAAGACTCACGGATCTGTTTTGCTTGCTCCGGTCTATATTTGTGCTCTTCAGGGCAGTTTAAAGTTTTCCTGATAAAGACTTTGTGTGTGTATTTCAAACTTATTACTATTTTTTATGTCCTCTGCTGGTTTTATGAAGTTCTGCTCTCATTAACCTCCTCAGGTGCTGTCGTCCCTGCACATGGAGGAAGTGGCTGCTGAGGGCTCAGTCCTCACCCTCCACGTCCCGTCTTCAGCCTCTGCTGGGGATGGAACCCAGGTTCTCCGACCTGCTACGTTGGTGCTGTGCCCTGGCTGTCCAGCAGCCCTGGTTGGTTCTGTCTCTGATCTTCTGATGTTCTTCAGGTGTGCTCGTATCATCTGCAAAAAACAGCATTCACTGGGATTATTTTCCGATTCTTACACGTCCAGTTGGTGTATCTCAATAAATTACAGCATTTCCATAGCAACTCCAGTATGACTCTTACACACCAGCTACACTTCTCTATTAAATAAGATAGCAGGCCTGTACTAACAAAGTTGCACCCATCCTTATTTCTTTGAGCATTTTACTAAATCAGGAATAAGTGTGGGAATTTTATTAAAGCTTTGCCTTGTCTACAATGGTGCTTGTTAAAGGCTCTGAGCTCGGCTCTGTCAATAACACGCAGCAGTTGGTTCACGTCTTCCTGATGCTGGCTCCGCCACAGCCTCGGCACTGATCCACAGATCTGCTGTGTCTTCCTTTCCTTCAGTTCTAGAGACCACTGCTATACTGTCTTTGTGGAAATATTTAGAATCCTTCCTTCATGTTCACATTGCAGATCACCTTGAGCATCACAGAATCATCCGGGCTTATGATGTATGGAGCAATTCCCCTGTAGGATATTTTGGTGCTCTTCTTTATTTGGGTGCAATTTCCACTGAAATTGTTCTATTTGAGTCTTCTATTGCCAATGATCAATTTTAGCAAAGTTTCCTTTTAGAAAATTATCCATCTCATCTATTATTTTGAATTTATTGGCAAGATTGATCTTCAAGGAATCTTACTATTTTTTCCTCTTATATTTTCCCTTTGATTTTCCTTAGTAAGTTAACTTGTGGTTTCTTTGTCTGTTTTTATTGCTTAAACTAGCTAACAAGTTGTGTGGTTTTTAACAGAACAAGAATTTAGACTTATTACATGAACCACTTTCTATCTTCCATCTCATTAGTTTTCCCTTTCTTTAGTTTTTTTTTTTTTTTTTCCTTTGATACACTTGTGCCGGGCTTGCCTTTCTGCCTGCTTGGCCTTTGAGCTGGTGTCTCGCTCCTTCCAACTCTCTCTCTTACGTGTGCATGTGCTTAAGACCAACTCTTCTGTGGTTCCTGCTTAAATATTCCCCATAGCCTGATTTTCCATTTTTCATCATTATTTTTCACAAAATCTGTTATGGTTTTGTATCCCTCCTTTTAATCAAGAACTATTTTAGACATTTTTTTTTTTGAGTTACAACTAGAAGAGCTTTTTTTTAAAAAAATGGATATACTTTCAATTTTTGTTCCTTTTTTTGATACCACATACCATTTTTTTGCATAACCTAATGATGTTTTCTTTGTAACACTTTTTCACACAACCTGCCTCATACTGAGAACAGAGCTAACATCTCCTCTCAGGTATTTTCTCCATCCCCTTTGTTTCTTCTTTATGAAGATAGCTACTATATTATCTGGCGCATCTGTCTTTTCATGTTTAATATCTTCAATGAGAATTGTGCTTTTAGCATTAAAAGCTGTGTGTGTCGCCTTGCATTGTTTTGACTGATGTTGGAACGGAAGCCCCAGCATTCTTCCTGTTTCCATTTACCTGGGTTCCTTGCCTCCCTTTATTGCTAGGTGTATGAATTGCTGCATTGCAGAGATGTACGCACTCACGCACACACGGGCGTGACAGGAGTTCATGTGCATGCTCGTGCTTGCGCACACATACTCACGTACCACCTCTTCACCAGCCAAATTGAAAGCCATTCTCTATGTCATGGGAAGTGTCCCCCACGTACCCGTGAGGGCACGTTTTGTCTCAGCTCTGCCATACTCGTGTCAACACTCCACGTGCAGCGTGTCGTTTTGCCTGCCCCCCCTGTGAAGAGCTCCCTCCGCCTCCCTACCGCACCCGACCTGGGCTGTGCAGGAAGCCTGCACTTCGTTTGCTGGGGTTACCTTTGCAAGCCTTCTTTAAAGCCATATCCCTATTTTCTTTTTTAACTTTTTAACAGCAAATCTGGCCTGTCAGACGTTAGTGGCCTCCCTTGACTCTCGCTGTCACCTGAATACCGGTGGCGAGATTTTTCCTGCTGTCCTTTCTCTTTCTTCTTTGGCCCTCTGTGGTTTCGTGTGACACTGGCAGAACACAAGCTTCTAGACACTGCTCTGCCACCCTGCACCCAGATTTGCACTGGTGCCCTTCCCTGGCTACAGGGTTTCTGGTGATGTTTCTGGCTTCCTCTCCTGAATGGATGAGGCTTATCCTCAGCGATCACGGAAGATGGGCTTGCAAATATGGAACAAGTCCCCCAGCTCTGCACGTTTAGGACTCTTTTCTATGTCCTCCATAATTAAATGGCTGCATTTTTTTCCTCCTAGATTTTCCTATGAGTGTTGCTTTACCACTGTTGTTATATTGTTCGCATGCTTCAATCGAGAAGTCTCCTGCCACTTGACTTTCAGCCTTGGAAGACATTTGACCTGGCTGGAAACCCCAGGGACATTTTAATCCTTGGAAGTGAATGGTTTTGGCAGGACATGGGTCTCAGAGCATCGTGGGCCACACGTGCCCGACGCCTCCTATTCCTTCGACCCGTGGTCACCTCCTCTGTCTCTGGAGGGCTTCCTTCTGCTGCCGTTGCCTGGTGGATTCTCTTCTACTGGTTTTCTTGTTCAGCACCTGCTGGGGCCCACTTTGGCCACATTCTCTGCACGTTTTTTTTTTTTTTTTTTTTTTACCTCACTTTTATTTTCTTGGCTCCTTTTCTTTCTTAAATATCTGTAATTAAATTTTTATCTGAATTTATTCTTCCTTATTAACCTGTAATTTAGTCATCATTTCTGAAATATTTTTGACCTTTGTTTTTTCTTTTTCAGTTCATGCAACATTTTCTTTTCTTCCTTTTACTTATTCATTTTTGTTTTTAATTTCTGAAGTTTTTAATTCATGCTTTTTTTAACATCACAGAATAGATTTTAAGGAGTCTGGAGTAGTTGAATTTTTTTGTTTATTTTTGCCTTTTAAAAAGGAGGAACTTCGGAAAGGGAAATGTAATCTCCTAAAATGTTTTAATTTTCATTTTTTGCTTTCTTCCGAGGGAGATTGTTTCTACGTGTGCATTTTGTGCTCAAGGCTTCTGTGCACAGTGGCCTAAGGGTCTCACTTTGGAAGCCAGATCCTTGGTGGAGCAGAAGCTGGCCTGGGCTTGAAGCCCTGCAGCTGGGTCTGGTGTCACCTCGCTGTCGTGGGATGCTAGGTCCTATCTGGCTTCCCTCCCCGTGGCCACCAAGGCTCACAGGCTGGATTTCTTCACCCCTCCTCCCAACCTGGCAGTCCCTGGAAGCTCACCTTGTCCTCCCTCCTTCCGCCCGGAGCTCCCACCTGTCCTGCCCGTTCTGCCCACTTCTCTCTCCAGCTTCTCCTGAGGTTTGGGGTCTACTCTGGTCTCCGGCTGTCGTTTCTCTGTCTGGGCCATGTTCCGTCAGCTCCTGGCCGGGTGAGGCCCCCTTGGGCTGGGGAAGCCTCCTGGGCTGGACCGTGTCCACTTGGTGAGGCTTGAGGACTGATGTGTGCTGGGCCATGTGGTCCACAGTCCTCCTGGTGTGTGCTTCCCACAGGCAGCGTGGTCGCTACCCCTCTCCTGCAGGTCCCGAAGCCCCTGGCCTTAGTGTGCGTGTGTGCTAGTTGCTGTGGGCCTGGTGGTGACCGCAGAGTCGGCTTCCCCAGGGGCACGTCTGGCAGCCCTGAGGAGGAGAAAGGCCTAGTAAAGTCCTCTGGCTGGGCACTTTGGTCCCTGGTATGTAAACCGTGTGAAAATTTGGATGTTCTCAGTAGAATCAGTGATTCAGCAGAAATGAAAGTAAGAAAAATAAGTTTGATGACCTGAACGTGTAAAGATGTATGAATCACACATGCTTTGATCTCATCACCTTGCCAACGCTCTCCAGAAACCCCAGCCGACCCACAGGTAACTGGATAAAGCCGTCATTTGTGTTGGACCTCCTTTTGGTTTAATAAAAATCACATTTTTATTCATGGTTTTTTTTTGTTTCAATTGAAAGCTCGTTTTTCAAGGCATGAGCACAGAGCACACGTACTCGACACTTACAACTCTTTAATACATAGACATGTGGCATATCTTGCCACATCTTGCATCTTGCTCCTGCTCCGTGAATGAACAGGAGGAACTGAGCTCTCAGGACCATTGAATTATTGTCCAAACTGGGTGCTTCTGAAATGGAACAGAGGGCTGGTCCGGTGAGCTAAGGCTGCCGCCCTGGACCCCGACCCCTGTGGTCTCCCAGGCGCCTCTCTCCTGTCAGGAGGCTGTCCCCTGATGCTCCCTCTTCATGGAATAAACTTCTCTGCTCTTGCTCAGGTGCTCCCGGTTGGGGCTCAGGTCTAGGTTATACTGGGTTTCCAAAACCCAGGCCTGCACTTCCTCCTTCTGCTGCAGCCATGGTAGTTTACAGTGTGTGTGTTTGCCAGTTAGGCGTCTAAAGCCTGCCCCTCTTCTGGACTGCCAGTGCAGCGAGGAGGACATTAGTCTCTCATCTCCGTCCCTCTGCACCTGGGACTTAGTGATGCTCCACCAGGGTCATGGAGTGCTTGGATGGGTGGGTGGGGGCTTCTTACCAGCTCTTGGGAAATTGATCTTTGAAAAGTAATTTAACCTCTCAGATTCTGTTTCTCCATCTGTAATGGAAAGGTAAAAATTGCACAATGTCCAGAATCTATTTCAGGATTAGGTAAAATAAGGCCACATTTCAACTAGCTGGTGTCCAGAGGCCAGAAGACACTGCACAGTGTTGTGCCTGAGATTGTAAGCTTGGATCTCCTTTCTTCCTTCTGCATATTTCAAACCAACTTTGATTTTAGGCAGAAAGTACACAATTTCATCTGTCTTGCTAAGCCGGTGAACCAAGGACAAAATTCAACCGAATGGGGCCTGGAACAGAGTGTCAGGTGGAACATCAGGAGTTCATTCCGTGCTGTGTTCCAGCTCTAGATCCCAGCGACCAGGAAGTGCGCATTGGCGGCAGCACAGCTGGGCTGCTCCAGCCCACACTGACCCCTGCTCTGGCCCTGGAGTGTGGGGCTCACTCGCAGGCCCTGCCCTCCCCTGAGAAGCTGCCCCTCCTGCCCCACCCACGTTCCCCTCAAGTCTGCTTCCACAGTGTCGCTCCCCCATGATGTGTCCCCTCCAGCTTCTGCTCTGCCCTGTGGGCATTGCAGGACCACTGTGAGGGTGGACGGGCCTCTACGACTGATGTTGACTCTTGAGAGGCTCGTCTGGCTGGTCCCCAGCTGACTTGATGGTTCAGCTTCGTTTCTCTCTTTCATCTGTAGAGATTTCCTGGACTATTCCAGTCCCTCCCCAGTGCTCCCAGGGAAACCTGGGAGATGGAGTGGCCAGTGGGATAAACACCTTCACCCGCCCATTTTTGAGAGGAGGCCTTTGTCCCCTCCGTCCACTCCTTTGGTGCCCAGTTTGGTCACTCCTCTGTGGAACACTTGGGTTGTCGAGATTCAACCATTTGTCATATAAAATTGAAGCAGGGAAAAAATTATTTCATCTTTTAAAGTTTTTTATGTGTTCATGAGTATAACTAGTCTGTTGTTTTTGTTTTTTATTGTTGAATATTCATAAGACTGTCTGCTTACTGGATAATTATATTACATTAATATGGTATGAATAAATAAAAGCAGTAATTATGCTTTTCTCCCATTCTATTTTGCAATTTACAGTTTGCTCGTTTCAAGAATAAAAGGAAATTACCACATTTGAAACAATACCATTTCATTTCTAAACGAGGAAGAGCACAAGAAGCCCCCACCACAGTGGCAGGTCAGAGCAGACTCGGTCCCACCCCCTCCTAGTTGAGATCCACCCCATCTCGCATCCCTGTGCTGATGAGTAAAGATACAAAACGAGGAGCGTCTCTAAGAAGCAGAGGAGAGGACTTGCCCAGAAGGCAGAGGTTGCCCTGGCCCCCTGGCTCACAGTGACATGAAGGGACTGAGACACTCCCAAGCATCTGAAGCCTATCACAGCCTGGTTCCTACCTCAAAAGCCTGGCCATTCCCTTGAGAAAGGGCGCTCTGCTGTGCCGTTTTGGAAACGTTCCCACAGGAGGACCCACGCCCAGTGTGTGAGAGGACACAGCACCCTGCGCATGGCTGAAGCCACCTACCAAGGCCAGGCAAGGTCAGACCAGGGCCAGGATGCAGCTCGCTGGGGTGTGGAGCACACGTTGTATGCCCACACAAATGCTCATGGGCGAATCTAAAGGAACAGTTAGGTTTCTACTAAAACATTTTCATTGTTTCAGGTGAGAACATTTCGGCATTAAAGCCTACAGCATTAAAATATCTTGAGTTTGAGAACATTTGGAAATTTAATTGAAGCTGCTATATATTTGGCTATGTTTCAAATTTAAACAAGCTTTTGGTATTTCAAAAAATTAATGCAGATTAAATATGACTCATTTGAGGATTGTATTCCTTATTTAGAAAGAACATGGTCTGCTTTTATAAGTACCTAATTAATAAATAAACTCAACAGGATACTTTTAAACAGACAGAAAACAAGAAATGTCCTGGTTAAGCCACGGTACAAATGAAATCCCACTCCACTGTCCCAACTATTTCCTGTGACATTTGCCTTAGCCTATGAACTCCACTCAACGTCCAGGAAAAAGACGGTCCATAGCATAAGACACATGATGCTTGGTGGCTTTCTGACAGCATGCTTCTAAGTGGTTTGATATCTGTGGAGGGGATGTGGCAAGCACGTTTCCCTGTGGGCTGTTCCCCACTTCCACCAGGGTCCTAAAAGGGAGCCACAGAGGCTCGCTTATGAAGCACAAGGGGAAAGCTGGCGGGCAGCAGCAGGCGACTCCGTCGACAGGTGGATCATGACATGGAGTCTAACCACCGGGTAGAGCAGCTGTGGGACTCAGCCAGGGTAAGGGGACACTTCTGGGTGGGGAGGGCCTCCTCCCTGGTGCCAGGTGCTTCCTGGGGGAGCTCTGCAGACACTCTGCAGTCAGGCACAGCCCCCTGAATGCGGTCAGCTCCTGGGACTACCCAGACATGTGCAGGTGGTTCTTACCTAAAGGGTCTCCCAGGCCCTGGCTCAGGGTCTTATGGTAGATTTGCAATTTGATGGAAAAGGACCTAGACAGTGGGTGAAAGGATGGAACAAAATTGTTTCATGGTTTTAAAAAAAGATGTATACAGGAACCTGGTGCATTATAAAGGAACCACGCCGAGGGGATCCTCACAACGGCCATCGTGCCCTGCTCCAGTGCCATGGCTTGAGGAGCATACGTGCTGGCCCGGGCTTTGTTCTGTTTGGACAGGCTGCCTCATCCCTCCATGGGTTCCCTGGGTGCTGGGGCGGGAGGGAGGTGGGGAGGCTTCTGTGGCTTTGGCCACCTCATCAGAGGCGTGATTTTGCTGTCGTGGAAACCTGACTGTGTGCTGGGCTGCCTGGCTTGTTACCCCGTCCCTGCCGCCCTCTGAAGAGGTGACACACCAGGACTTAAGAAGCTGAAAGGGATTCTGTAGAGAGCGGCAGACGATTAGAGACGGGAAAATAGGACCCATGAAGGAAGATTAAAGGATCTGCTGAGCAGGGCGGCTGACCTAATAGGCATCTTCAGGACCCTGAAGGGCTATCGTGTGGAGGGCGGGGACCAGCTGCTCCCTCTCCCCACGGAGGATAAGAAAGAGGAAATGGGCTTATGCTTCAAGGGGAGGGTTTAGATGAGGTGGAGAGCTCCATCCAGCAGGGTGGCCAGCCCGGCCTGGCGGGTGGCCCTCCAGGGAGCCGGCGCCCCTCAGACAGGACCTGTGGGCGGCCGCCTCTCACAGTGTACCCAGTGCCCTGTTCTCAACTCTGTTGGTTACGGCCTCGGGTTCTTGAAAGAGCCTGCAAAAGCCCGACGGTGCCAAGGTCAGGCCTGCCCACCGCAGACCTCCATGCCCTGTGACCCTGAGACAGGGGACGGGTCCCCCTTGGTTTTCACCAGCCGCAGAGGGACATCATCTGGAGAACCGCGAAGCAGCTTCCAAGGAGAAAAATTGAAATCCACTCCAGCCTTCGGTTCAAATCATCTTCCAGGAATATGATCACTGATGCTTTCCTTCCAAATGTGTTCAGTGGGTATGTCTCGTTCAAGAGGAAGAAAATAAAGATGAGGAAGGAGGTGACCCCCCCCCCAACGTTTCAAATCTCTGTAGTCAGAAGCATTTCTAGCAAGCACGTCTCCTGTGGCCTTGCCTAAGTCACAGACACAAGTCACCGGAGCTGTCTGTGGTTCTAGTGAAAGTTGCCTGCAGTTCCTGAACCGGTACCTGGAGGGTTCTGGCGGTGGACTGTGATACCAACTTGGCTGCTCAGCCAGTTTCTCCTGGGCTCCCCTAGTGCCCCTGTTCCTAATGACATGTTTGTGATAGACTTGCTATGTTCACAAATCCAAAATGTTCTTGCTCCCTGGGTGACATGTCCAATCCATGGTAAAAGTGAGGGTAGTGAAATGTAACTACAGGTACCTTTCTTTCTTTTTGTCTTTTATTTCTTTTGAGGGGGAGGGTGACAGCAGCCTTTAATTAAACACTTGCTATCACCAGATAGTTTGAAAATCCAAATGCACTCTGTAAGATGCGCTGTGCTCTGTCCCCGGCCGGCCCCTTCACGCTCGCACCTCATGGCTCCCACTCCCAGATTCAGGATTTCAGCCCAGCGAGTCCTTAACTTTGGGTACCCACGACTTCGTGTCCTGGAACATTCTCCTTCTTCACTCCTCTCCCCTTTCAGCAAACCTTCTCATCCTAGCCCCCAATCCTGCTTGCCTTTCAATTGCCTGGGAAGTCAATATTCCATTAGAGAGCCACACAGAGCGTATTGTAATTTCCTGTATGCTGAAGTGTTTCTCCCACAGAACTGTAAACTGCAGAGAGCATGTCTTCCCACAATTGCATTCTCATCGTCGAAAGCTGCTTAGCCCTTCCTAGACACTCAGGAAGGATAGGAGGGTTGTGGAAGGGCAGAGGGCTGGGGGCAGGGATGGAGAACTGGAAGGGACAAGAGGTGGGGGAGCGGGGGCAAAAGGAGTGGGTGGGTGGTGGAGGGGCGGGGGGCTGGGTGGGAAGAGGTGGACAGATGATGCAGGGTTGGGCTGGATGGGTGGATGGTGGGGCGTAAATGGTGGGGAGATGGGTGGATGATGGAGGGGTTGTAGTTGCCGCGTGGGTGGTGGCGGGGTGGGAAAGGGTGAATGGGTGGGCACAGCCATGCTCTGAGAGGTGAGGCCTGTCTGGGTCTGTTATCACACTATGAACCTCGGTCTTACTAAGAGCCTAGATTAGTTCACATACTGGCTGCCATGAGACTGCTTTAAAAGCCTCAAGTTTGTCGCACTGCTCCTGTTGAACTCCCTTAAATTTGGAAGTCTGTCCTGCTTACTCTGGGGGAATGTGATTTTGTATAAGTCAGACTGTTCCACCTGCCACGCACATCAGATTCCCGTGACTTATCGCAGGGCCCTAAGTGAGAGTGGGGAGAGGTGGTGCTTTGCTAGTGGGTTGGTATGGAGGGTCTGGCAGTTCCCAGACCACACTCGTCATTTTTCTTTGGTACTTGAATTCTAACAACTGCCCACAATTTTGTTTTTATCAGCCATGGGGAGGAGGGGTTCCAGAATGTGCTATTTTTCCCTTCATAAACAGAAGCTGAAGAATTTTTACAAACCATAAAGGAGAATATCATGTACTTACAGCACGCCTTTTTCTTAAATCATAGGCACAGAGCAGGGCTGGTATTGTCCTCAAACAGGGTTTTCAGAAAGAATTCAACTTTGTAAGCTTTTAAAGAATCAAAATTATTCTCCTCTTTCAGAGTTTAATCTTGATACATTCCAAGTATGTCTAAGTGTGATCTTTTCTTCCAAAATTTGACGCGACTCTTTGTCTACTTCCTCTGCCATTGGCTCTGCGGTGAGTGGCCGGGTCTTGGTGGAGGATATTTCAGAATGAAGCCGTCCCTCTGAAGTCAGGAGGCTCTTGCAGATTCCGGCTGCTGGTGTGCCTCAGGGGAGAGAGCCTGCTGCTGGCGTCCTCTCATTCAAGCAGCCTGGAAAAGGACCCTGGGAACCTGCTCCCTGGAGCAGCACCACACTCTGAATAACAGTACTGCAGGGGTGTATCCAACGCCAGATGACTTTACTACTCAGATGAACCCACCCTGCCTGCTCATATCCAACAGAATGTAGATTTTGATATTTGAAATCTCAAGATCTCAATATCTGAATATGATTTTGAAAATAGTATACACTCACCAGTTGATCTCCTGGCAGGGAGAATAAGCTACCTACTCAAAAAGCATTTCTTTTTGTCTCCAGTGGACTCAAGTGGACCTCAGGTAAGAAGAGAGTCGCTTCCATCCTCCCAGGCCAAGCCCTCTGCTTGAGGGCCATTGGCGCCTGTCCTCTCCCTGTGGCTGGTGCTGACGCGGGTCTCTGCTCCAGCCCTGGCGGTGCACGGCCTGTCTTCTGTCAGGACACTAGCCTTGCCCTCACTGGAGACCACAGGCCACTTGCAGCCCACCTTGGTCCATCTCCTTCCTGGAGCACCCCTCCTGGGGGGGCCGTCTGCGCTGTGTTCTCGCATTTCTGCGGGGGGACCTGCACTCCCAAGGCGCTCAGGCAGCTGCAGGTGTTGGAACAGTGGTGTCCTAAAGCTGGAAGGAAGGACTCTGAAGGTCTGCACTGTAAAGAAACCATGGGTGTTTGTGGAGAGGGACACACTTAGCCTGATTTAAACCTTGTACAGGTGTACACGCATTGAGACGTCACGTGGGGTCCGTGATGTGTACAAATTCTATGTTTTTGCAACCAGTTAAAAATAAATTTTGAACAAGAACAAAAATGGATATCACAGCTAAAATAAACAGAATAAAACAAAAACCAAACCCAAACCAGAAAATACCCCGTGGGCTCCCTGCATCCTTCAGCTCACCCCTCTCCTCTCCTTCCCCATCAGCCTCCTGGCTGCTGCGGGACCACACAGGTGGCCAGCGTGCCCCCACACCCTACTTTCTCTTTCCCTGGATCTGAGCTTTTGGCTGAGTTTCAGGAAGAAAGGCAGCGGTCCCTTCATGGGAGCATCTCAACATGAGATGCAATAGCTTGCAGAAGTTCAGACTGTTAGGTCTTGGAAAAGAAAGTGAGTGCCTTTTCGCAGAACCTTGTTCAGCAGGAGCATTTGCTAGGAATGGGCCTGAGGCCCACAGTGTCTGTGGTCTGGGGCCACAACGCATGCGGGCATCCTCCTGGGTTTTCTCCTACCTTCTTATTCCCCACAGTGAGGATGGGTTTAGGAGACGGTCTGCAATCTCAGCAGCTGGGTGGAGGACTACACCCAGGAGATTGGGTATTGGGAGAGGGACAGGCAGAGGCAATAAGAAGGATTTATCGGACCATGGCGGTACCCCGAGTCCCGGAGCAGCTGCAGGTGCCAACAGCTCCCAGGGAGGCCAAGCATCACCATCCACATCCCTGAGCCACGGCTGGGCTGTGCTTGTAGCCGCCTTCCCTCGCCAGCTTTCTGTTCAGGCTATCATCCCGCCAACATCCCCCTAAGTCCCCGCCGCTGGGCAGCCTGGGCCTTCCTACTGCCCACACCAGCACTGGGCAGCATCTCTCCCTGGGAGGCTCTTTCCTTCCATGGCCCTCTCCTTCCTCTGTCCCTGAGTACTGCAGGCTTCGCGCACATAACAGAAGGGCCAATTTGTGGATGAGAACAGCTGGGTGGTGGCAGTGCATCCTGGTAGAACATGCTCACAGCAAAATCATGTCCTGAAAAACTGCAAGTACAATAGTGAAATAAAATGACTCTCCATCTCAATTGAATGAATGAGCCACCATCCAAAGACTCAAAGGATGATCAGAGGTATGCTGGGAAGTGTTGGACAACCGGCTCTCCAAAAATAAAAACAAAAGCAAGAACAAAAATCTAATTTGCAATGTCTGCCAGGTTCCTACTGTGACTGGTTTAAAGCTAACAACTTGATGTCAACTGGCTCACAAAATTCCTGAAAATCTAACAGTTGGCGCCTGTGTACCAATCAGAGCCAACTTCAGCATGCTGCGGAGCCGTTATTGAGTTTGTCCTGCGTGGTTCCAAGAGCTTCGCATGTGTTAATTTATCTTCATCTCCACCCGAACTCCAACAGGAGGGCCGCGCAAGTGTGGAGGGGCTGTGAACCCCGCGGCCAGGCTCAGCGGTGAGATCCGGCTGCGTGCCCTGTGCCGAGCTCCCCTGGCGGGCTTTGTCCTGCTTTGCTTTTGCAAGAGCAAATCTCATCTGAGGTCTTGGTTTTAAGAGTGGGCATTTTATTCAGAGAGGAGCAGCATATGGCGGGCAGGCTTCGGAGAGGTGTTTGTGTAGCTCAGAAGAGGCTTCGATGGTGATAGGGCAAGGAGGAGATGGGGAGGGGCCCTGCATCTAGTGAATGGTGAAAGCCCCCCACAAGATCCTGTACCTCATACACTGGACAGAGTGGTCTGCAGAGGGGGTGCCATGCAGCGGGTGGTCGTTCCCAAGGCCTGTGTGACCACCAGGCCCTGGGGACTGGGCAGAGCTGACATCTCCTGACTCTCGCCCTGATGGGACCACCCCTTTCTCCCCTCATTCAGTGGGTGCGAGGTGCAGTTGCAGGAAGATTTTATAGCACCACATAAACGAGCTCTGTATTCACCGCCCGTCCTGGTGAGGCAAGTTAATCCTATTAACAGTCTTGGTGACAACATCTCTCCCGTCTTTGCTTTTCCTCTGTCTCTCTCTGTTTGCTTATTTTTCGTTATGTTTCCCTTTCTTTCCCTGTGGGGTTCTTCTTCTTATTGTTCCTCTTATTATCACCTTCTGTTCCTCCACCATTACCTTCTGTTCCTCTTCCACATTGCCATTTTCTGTCTTTATTAGCACCTTCTTTCTTGATCCCTAGGTAAGGATGCAATTACCATTTACATGCTGATGACTCTCGAACTTTCATCTGCAGCCCGGGACTTCCGTCCAGCCCCAGCTCCATTCGCACAGCCCTGGGCACCCTACACATTGTTCCCGCGCCTGCCCCAAAGCCAGCTGGCCGCATCTCACTCAAGACCCTCTAAGCTCTGCACGGTGCTTCCTAGACTTGGTGCTACCCCAAGTCAGCCGCTCTTCCTCAGGGCCCCCAGTGGGCTGCAAGTGGGGCCTCCTGCTCACCTCCCATCCCTTGCAGTCTCACAGGCCTAGCAGACACCATAGGGGACTCACTCAGGCAGAGTGCAGTTGGCCAAAGAGGGGTCCAGTCCCCTTCCCTGCTGGGCTCTGAGCCAGGACCTAACAGCAAAAAACACCTGCAGAGCAGCTAGCCAAGCTCATGGCAGCCAGGGCCCCTCTCCCCCTGCCTCCTGGTGGGTGGGAGCGGGGTTTTCTCTGACTGCTGTCTGCAAGGGGTTGTTCACCCAGCAGAAATCAGACCTTCCCACACCCAGATATGTCTGCACGCTCTGGACCTTTGCTGGGACACACTTCTCCAAGCTCTAGGACACCCAGCTTCTGAAGGGAAAGGCCCAGGGGCACCCCCTGAGCTTGGGCAGCTGCAGTGCCATCAGTGACAGCTGTCTAGTGATGCATGTGTCCAGGTCGGTGCTGCACCAGGCCCAGAGCCGGGACACTGACAGCCAGGCATCCACTCCATACTTCCTGTGTCCACATAGCACTGTTAGTGAAAGTCTTCAGATGTCCCTCCATCCCTGAGATCTGATCATTTGTTCTGATGTGCACATAGTAAAACTAACCATTAGTCAATCTGCAGTGGTCAAACTGCCTGGATATGAGTTTGGGCACAGCTGTGTACACTGACCCTTCGGGTGGCTCTACCAGCACTCCATGAGAACCTTCTGGGCTCAGCAATTTAAGTCAGGTGTGTGGTTTACAGGACGCTAATGATTACAAGGTGCTGACCCCAGGCAGAGGCTGGGTGGGCCTCCAGGTAACCTGGACAGCTTGAGAGACCACCGGCTTCCTGTGGGCCTCCAGGAAGTCGGTGGCATTGAGCCTGCGGGGGCTGCACAATCCTGCCATTTCTTAGGAGTGGCTTAGGCAGAGGTGTGAGCAGCCAGATGTGGAAACAGTGTTGGGGGAGCAGTGGGCAGGTGCACTTGGACAGGCAGTGCCACCTAAGCAGGAGAGCTGGGGGCGCCACGGTGACTCCGCACCCAATTGTTATTTCTAAATGGCCAGATGAAGCTACACGTGACAGCACAATAGCAGCTCTTGCGAAAGGCTGAGGGGGCTCCTGCCACCAGGGCTGGGAGCCCAGGGCGCTGGTAAGCCACAGCTGTGGCTGCTCTTCCCGGGTGCACCTTAGACTTCCTACCTCACCTAAATTCACCTGGACAGGAACCAGGACACTGGAGAGGGATTGTCTCACAGCTGGCATGAGCCTCTGGTCCCAGACAACAGGGCCCATGGGCAGCAGCCAAGGAGACCCCACACAGCAGCCCAGACTATGCACACCCTCCACCACAAGTACAGGATCCTGTCCCCGCTGGACAAGGCGTGGGGCCATCTGGGGAAGCTCCTCTGCCCTCAGGCACAACCTGCAGAATCCAGCAGAGCCATGCAGATCCTGTGTACCAAGCAGACTAAATAACGCCACACAGCCACTGCAGCCAGAGCCAGAGTTAACCCTGGGACTGTGTGTGAAAATAGGAGACCTGCACGGGGCTCAGAGGCACCGACATAATAGACACAGGGCCCAAGTCTCAACAGAAGCTCACACAGTGTGCTAACAACCAGAAACACCTTGACCTGAATCAAGGCCGATTACCTGCCGCCAACACCGAGGGAATCAGATGTCGAAATTATTTGGCAAGGATCTTAAAGGATCCGTCAAAAAATAATCCAGGAATCAATGATCAGTTCCTATGAAACAAACGAGAAAAATAAAATATCTGCAGATAAATACAAGCTATATTTGAAAAGTACCAAGCAGAAATTAGAGTTAAAAAAAAAGATCACTGAATGTAAAAATCTCACTGGAAGAGCTCAAGAGAAGCATGTCAATGACCAAGGACAGAATTGGTGGACGCAGGGGTGGACCCTAGGATTTTGCAATTTGGACAATGGTGAGAAAAGAGAAGTTTTAAAACTGAGCAGCATTTTAGGGGCCTGCAGCATGATGGCTGTGACCTAGCATGCCCATCCTGTGAGCCCAGAAGGAGAGCAGTGGGGAGAAGAGCACTTGAGGACAGCAGCTGAAGAGCTGAGGCTAGCAGAACGGTCACCGAGTGGACCCTGTGAGGATCAGCACAGATAAATGCCAACTGAAATGCATAACAGTCGGACCTGGGCTCTGGAAGGGCAAGCCCCAGGGCAGGCTGCTCTGTCCACACACACCGGAGACAGTGGCCTCCACTGAATCTGGGGGCCTGCAGAGTGGCCCCTGCTATGGGTGCAGAAGCCCAGGAGCCACAGGCGACCCTTGGGAGGCAAAGGGAAGCAGAGACACTCTCAGATGCAGAAGGCAGATGGCCTGTGGCTAGCGGAGCTGTCCTTACAGGACGAGGTAGATGTCCCAAAGGCAGGAAGGCCATGGCACAGCATCTGGGAGGGCTGGAAGGTTGAAGGAAGAGCAAGACCAGGTGGAGATGGGTGAACACACAGCAATGGCCTCTTCCACTGCTGGCGACCTGCCCATGCTGGAAGACATTAGCCTGGGAGGTGGGGGGACCTGGGGTGAGGGACCAGAGCCCCCGCTTAGAAAACCCAGCAGAGCTGCACAGACAGGACCTGTGGCCGAGTGGGTACAGTGAGGATCCTTCATAAAACCCACCAACACACAGGAAGGAAAAGGGGAAAGAGGAAAGGGATGAGAAACAAGGACAAGAAACAGGAATAAATGGAATGGAATAAATGGAATAGCACAAATAAATGGAATGGCAAACTTGAGCCCCAAAGAAATCAACAGCTATCTTCAGTGTAAATAGTGTAAATAACACCAATTAAGTGATGTTCAGAGCATATCAAAAACAAACAGAAAACCAGCCCAACACGTGTTCTCACGGGAACTACCTCAAACCCAGCGGCAAAGGTAACTAAATCTAAACTAACGGGAAGGACAGTTCCACACATACACACACACGCATGCACACATGCACACACACACACACGATGTAGCTACATTAACTCAAGTTAACCTGACTTCAAAGGAAAGAGAAAGGAATATCCAGAAGCCAAGAGGAGCCAGACACAAGACATCCAGCAAGAGTACCTGATGGTCTCATGCACATGTGCTCACACACACACACACACACACACACATATCATGAGGAATCTACTAGAATCAATACACAGTAATTTTGTCATGACTGCAGAATATGAGATCAACAAAATAAATCCCATTTGCACATACTAACAATGAATGAGCAGTTACTAACACTGAAACAATCACTGTACATAGTTGTTCTAAGGAAAGAGAAATACTTAGGAGTAGATATAAAATGCATAAGGATGCAGATGCTGAAAATCATCAAACACTAATGGAATCCATCAATGTCGAAATAAATGGACAGACACCTTAAGCGCATGGATTGGAGGCCTCAACATAGTAAAGTCCCTCCTCTCCCAACCCGGCTACAGGCTTAACGCAATCCCCACGAAAACCCTAGCAAGGTGCCTTCTAAACCACATACAAATGCATTCCAAAATCTCTGAGAAAGCACAGCTCCGGCAAGAGCTGAACTGTGTTTAAGAGTGACTGCAAGGACTCATTGTGCCTGACATAAATCTGCTCCATAATGACAGTCGTGAACACAGCGCGTGTTGGCTGCTCAGTCTGGTGGGACAGAGGGAGAGCCCCACACGGACCCACACGCATGCGTGCATGCATGTGCGCGCGCGCACACACACACACACACACACACACACACACGACTGAGCTCTGACGATGGTGCCGAGGCTCATGGGAAGAAATGTAGCCTTGGAAACAAGTGGACTGCAGTGGACGTCCACAACCAAAGAACAAAAATGTTGACTTTAGCCTAAGTGTCCCACCTTACGCAAAATGAACTAAAAATGGACCATGGACTTAAAACATGTGAAACATAAAACTAGAAACATTTAAAAAAACTGGGGAAAATTTCCTGCTTCTGGGACTAGTTCCTAGACTCAAAACCAAAAAAGCAAATAAAAGGGAAAGTGAGTAAGTGGTACCTCACCAAAGAGAGAAACCTTGCTGTGAGAAAGTCCCTGTTAGGAGTATGAAGTCACAAGCAATCAGCTAGGAGGAAACGTTTGCAAGTCACAGATCTGACGAAGAATTGCTTCCTACATCATCTAAGAACGTCCAAAACTCAAGAAAAAAAGACAATCCAGTTAGAAGTAGACTTGAGAATAGACGTTTCGCCCAAGTGGACACAGCCATGTCCGTAAGCCCGTGAAATGTTCGACATCGTTAGCCATCAGGACACTGCAAATGAGGATCCCACGAGGGGTCCAGTGCATCTCACTGAATGGCTGGAGTGAGGACAGGGACCACAGCAGCTTGGCCGGATGGAGCGCTCACCCTCTGCTGCTGCAGTGCAAAACAGCGCGGCCACTCTGGAAATTGCTCGATGCCTCTTTTTTTTTTAATATTTTTTTTAGTTGTAGATGGACACAATGTCTTTATTTTATTGCTTTGTATGTGGTGCTGAGGATCGAACCCAGGGCCTCACCCAGCGCATGCGAGGCAAGCGCTCTACCGCTGAGCTACAACCCCAGCCCGCTCGATGCCTCTTTAAAACACATGCGCCAGCAGTGAAATAGAACTTCCTGGTACTCATACCAGAGTAAGGAGAACTCATACCCATTCATAATTCTGAAGGAGGATGTTCACAGCAGCTCTTCGTGACAGCTCCGATCTTGAGGCAGCTCTGGTGTACCAGTGTGGGACTTCAGGCCTTGAAGTAGTGCTCAGCAATAAAGAGGGACCGCTGAGGCACACAGCTGGCGGGGAGGTGGAGGGAAGCAGGGCACGTGAACAAATCTGCACAGTTGAGTGTTTCATGGACATGGAAGACGGAGAGCAGACGTGGGGACTGAGATGGAGGGCGTGGGAGGTGCGGAGGGGAGGGGCTGTGTGGGGAGGTTAACAGAAGCAATATGAAGGTCCTCCCGCTGACAGTGTCCTGCTCTTCACTGTTGGACACAGAATCTGCACGTGGCCTGCAGGCTGTCTCCACGGCAAGGATTTCCTGGTGCCGGCAGTGGACATTTCTATGGGATGGATGCTGCTCTCCAGGGAAATGAGAAAACTGCACCCCACCCTCTCCATATCACCCTAAGTACCATGTGTGAGTCCACAGCCAATTCAGTAGGTGCTGTCTTAACTTACAGGGTGAGATGCAGGGCCACACACCAGCCGCAGACTGAGCGTGGAAGCAGGGCCTCTGTAGCCAAGCTACTCCAGCGTGGCAGATCATAGTAACGTGCACAGTACCTCTATGCAAAATCTTACACACAGCACAAAATATCAATTTAAAATACTTATAGAAAGGACCAGTGTAAGCTATAGAACCTTTTATACTTCAGATATCTTTTCCAACATCATAAAAGTAATGACTTAAGATTCCAGTCTGAAGTCCTCATGCAATAAACATCAAGTCTGTGTTGGCGGCAGCTTCAGGTACGGGAAGACGGTCTCACCTGCTCTGGACACTTGATGCTCATGGTGGCCTCAGAGCCGGCGTCTGCCCACGGCACACACATCTGCATCACTACATTCAGGATTCTTTTGTTCCGCTCTGCTGACAAGAGGCCTCTGCCCACAGACGTGCAGCAGAAGAGACTGAGTAGTTTTAGTTTTTCTTTATTTTTATGGTCTGCAAAGAGCTTCCTCTTTATTTTAAAGATGTTGCTCAAGCCTTAGGACCAGGAGAATATTAATTCTCAAAATTAATGAGGTGTTTTGAAGGCATCTAAGTGGCCCTCAGGGAGGCCAGGGATGGTGCTGTGGAGGGGTGGGGGCTTTGGCCCTGGCCTGCACAGTGGAGTGGCCAGCCCATGTTACAGAGGTCCCCCCACACTGGGCAGGACCACACTCATGCTGAGTATGGAGACAGCTGGGCGGCACTCCTCCCCGAAGCTTCCCTGAGAAGCCACCTCCAGCTCCCCAGCTCTCCTCTGTGAGCCACATGGGAGGAGGGGCCGTCCTCACAGCCGCGCCCCAGCCCGCGTCCTGCCCGCTTCTGGCCTGTGACCTCCACCGCTAGTGTTCCTCCACCCTTCTCCTCAACCGGGCCATCCAGAGGGTGGCGGTCTGTCACCAAGGAGGGAGGCTCGCTCTTGCAACAACCCTGGGGCCACTCTGCCCAGACAGCTCAGCTTCCTGGCCCCATTGACTCCTGGTAGGGCCCTCTGCCTTCCCTGGTGGGCTTCTGAGCCATAGCCGCCCACTCTCCCAGGCTGCCCATGTGTCTGTTAAATTCCTTTGCCCATTTCTTTTCCAGAGTCTTCTGGATGGGAGACACCTGTCCGCTCGTTTCCTACCTCGTGTCCCCAGCAGAGAGCCAGCCGAGCATAAGAAGCTGCAGCAAGGGGTGGGACTAGGCCAACAGGCAGCTTCGCCCCAAGGATGAGGACGGGCAGCAGAGAGAGGGGACCGTTCCCTGTTCTGAAGGCAGTGGGGGAGGGGACTCGGACTGTTGGCCTGACCCCCAGTGAGAGTGGGCCTGCTCCTTGCATCTTCACTTTGGGGAGCCCACTGAAGCCTTGCTCCTCCGGGCGCTCAGTCCTTGGCTGCAGTGCCCGTCATCCTGTCTGCAGCTCTCCTCCCCCCAAAACAAAGGTCTAGGACGTTCCCTAGACAGCTGTTTTGCTAGAGCCTACCACACTGTGTTCCTGAGGAATACACTGGGGTTCAGTCTTCTGGCCTGGATATTAAGCAGTCTTAGGGAGGAGCAGGAAAGGAGCCAGCCCGGTGGGCCTGGAGGAGGAGGGGACAGTGTGGCTCTGCTGTCACCCAGGTAGCATGCTGCAGGGCCAGTCAGGATCCAAGTCCAGCCAGCAAGAGCACATGTGCCATGGGTGCCTCTGTCCCTCTCCTGGAAGTGAACCCCAGTGGGACCAGCAGGACTTAGGGAAGATCTGGGGAGAGGCACAGGGCCAGAACTTGGACATCTGGTCCCTTAGAGCAATTCAGACCTCACTGTGATCAATTACAAGGAAAGGAACCATGGCCACATAATTCTGGATCTGGAGGGAACCACTGGGTTCTCTGCACCCAGAGAGCTTCAGTGAGCCTCCTGTGCAGCTGATCTCAGAGGAGACCTGGATTTCCTGATCCCTGGTCCAAAGCAGTGTCTACAAAAATCGGTTGCTCTGCTTTGGTGACCCCTGAGAGTGGGCCCACACCTGGCAGGTGTGGCTGGTGAGGCAGCTGGGCTGGACTGGGAGCTCCTCAGACTCCGCTTCTGTCTTTGCACAGAGCCCCGCTTTGCCTCCAAGGCTGCGCCTCAGCCAAGGAACTCAGGCTGGGAAAACCGCAGCCACTTGTTACATAATGTTTGCTCCCCGTGTCTACTGTATGGCAACACTGGGAAGTTCTGAATTAACAGCTGACGTGTTTGACCTGGCTCCCATTAGCCCCCATCACCACCTGGTAGCAGCCTGCCTCCCACATGCCGCACTGCTCCAGTATCAGTCTGCCCCATCCTGGAACGGTCCCCAGGCAGCATGCTAACAGCCTCTTCTACAAGCCAATTTACAAGGATCTGGTCATGTTTACATTAGCCTTCTCCCAATGCATGAAAAGAAGGCGCTTGCCTCAGAATAGAAATGAGCAAATATGAATAATTCAATTTTCCTTGTGGCTATTAACACATTTTCCTTGAATAAAGTGATAATAGGTTATCATCTGTGAAATGGAAATTGCATAACAGAGAGTTTCTGGTTACACCAGAGGAAATTAATTTCACAGCACATCTGCTGGGAGCTAACTGGTGAATGCTAAGGATGAGAAATGCGGCTGTTCAGCTCGGCTACCTTTCTAATTAGATTAGCACCGCCTCTGCCCAGGCTGGAGTCCCCGGCTAGGCAGAACAGTCCTGTGCCTTTCCTCTCATACCTAATATTTGTAATGGTGAAATGACTGGAGCAATTAGGGGAAGTTAAAAATGAATTATAGGACCATATTATATTAACCAGATGCTGCTTAAAAGGGACTGAGTCGGTGTTATCTGTCTAGTTAAGCACAGTACTTAGACTGGCTATCGATAAATACAATGTATCAAATCAGCACATCCCCAGCATCTAGCTCTTTCAAAGTCAGCCTCAGGTTGCCATGTCAACACACACCAGGGGATTCCGAGTGAGACCCGATGATCTGTCGGCGCATGCTGAGTCCAAAACCCCACCAGGAACAGGGCCCAAGCTCCCCAGAGGTGCAGAAGACCCTCGTGCCAGAGCCAGCTGGACTCCCCAAGAGGCTGGGAGGCCCTCAGATTGCATAGTGCCCGGCAAGCCATGACAATGACTTCCTTTCCCAATGCTCCTCGTGGACTCAGGCATGGATAGCTATCTCCAATGACTGGAGAGAAAGGCTTCAGCTCATGCTGCCCCTGCAGAAACGGAGGGGGCAGTCTTAGGGCAGGCCCTCTCTGCCTGCTCCCTGGAGGCCTGGTTTGTCCACCCAGCCACACCCGGGCTTCTACAGCCACCAACAAAGGCAGCCGCAGCCACCCGGGCTCCCCTTCCCTCCATCTGCCACTTTCTCAGTCCCTTTCTCTCTCCCAGCTGTTTGGACCCCAGCCTGCACCAGGAAGGCAAAGCTGCCTGGTGATGATTCAAACACCTATGAAGCTCAGTGAAATTTCCTTATAATTGGGCTTCAAAGTCGCTCATTTGTAGTGTAACGACAGAGCCTTTAAATTCACGTGCATGCGTGTGTCCACATGTCCGATGCACCTCATTCGAAGATCCACACTGGCAGAAGACAGGGTTTAATGCCTTTGTGCTTTAATTTAGACGGTATGCAGACTATCAGCATTAAGTGGTGTGTGCTGATTCCAGAGAGGCTGCATTTTAACCTGAAAGCACTATTTTAGAAATCTTCACCTTCTCTGCTCTTCCCACCAGTCTCCTATGATTTTTCTGTATTTTACGACCACATTCTATAAAGCAGTAAGGAAGGCATGACCCCATTCTCTTATGCAGATCTACTTTATAAATAAATAATAACATCCCTTGTGTTGAATTCCAGGCATGAATTAACAAATGTCAATAATTAATTTCCACTGTTCAAAAGTGGAAACCGTTTTTAGTGAAAGGCGCCTGGGAAGATGGGCTTCGCGGGTGTGTGCCGCAGCTCTGTCTCCACCAGGAGACTTCGTGGCCTTCAGTAATAGATCATAACACTTTCCTATTCCTAAACATTTTCAGATAAGGGTGCTGGAAATCAAATCGATTCAGACGTCACCTGCAGTCTGCAATCTTGCTAACCAGGGACAGACACACTGTCATTGCCACATCGCCACGGTGTGAGCCAACTGAAAGTGCACCGTCCTCTAAAGCCGTCTCCGTCCTTGGCCCAGGTTATTCGAGAGAGGACGAAATATCCACAACTGCCATTGTGTTCAGACATGAGAGATAGCTCGTGCTTCCAGAGTGAATTCTGATCTTGAGATTCAAAATTGAACTCCTAACAATGAAAGCAGGAGGCCTTTGCTGGCTCAGGGCTACACCTGCGTGCCCACCCACCTGGCTTTACCTCTAACAAGCTGCTGACCTCAGGAAGGTGGAGTCACTCCCTGCATCTTGTCCTTTGCTGTGTGTGATGCAGAGATAATCTCTGTGAACAGGTCGTTCAATGACCAGACCAGGCAGGCAAGGGCTGGGCTGGGCTCCAGAGGCTGCACAGCGAGTGGGGTGTTTATGAACTCACAACCTGCAGCTGCAAATATGTGTTCACTCCCTGCAGAGCTGGAAAGACCTGGATTTTTTGAGCACCATTTAGGACAAAAGCGTCCAATGCATAGATCTAAACATTCCCGTGGTAGAGCAGTCGACCCCTCCTCATCTGCCTGGCCTTTCAAAATGGAAATGTGATTTCCAACTCCTCACTTACTTCCACCAGTCCTGAACTGCACTTTTGTGTTTTATTTTTATGGTTCTAAGAGGAATAACCCAGAGAGAAGCCAAAATCAGGGTTCACCAAGGCACAGAAATTCAGGTCCTGTGGGCTATTACTAATTAAATTGTACTCAGTCCAGCTGCTTATGAAGGGCACCTGCGAGGCAGGCAGATGAAGCTGTGCGTCCCTGGGCTTTGCGGGCGACTCGACTCACCTCATGATAGCCGCAGACGCTGGGGTGGTGGAGACCAGGGAGAGGGGCTGCCGCCGGCGTTGGCGCGGCTGAAGCACACGATAAAGGAAAGCCGGGGAAGCCCTCCGCGCTGCACGCTCCAGGTTTGTAACCCACCGGAGGTTAGCGTGGCGCTGGCTCTGCAACTTTGTTGGGCTCTTTAATTAGTTAATGCAAGTGGAGTTTTGACGGATGGCAGCCGTAGAGTTCATTTGTAAGGAGCAGTGGTTTCGGGGATCACTCCAGCACTGACACCTTTCTTGTGGAAAGCTCCCTTCCAGAGTGCTTAATTGTAACATATTGCTGCTATTATCTTAAAGTAATAACTCATTATAGAATAGGATTTCTACACAAGCCCTAATAATTCTGTTATGTCTACCATGATTTTTCAACATTAGCTAATGAAGTGCCCCATCATCTGTCAGTAAATAGCATCGAATGCTGCACAGTAAATCTTTTGACAGAATTATTTGTGCCAGCTTCCTAGATCAGGGACAATTAATATCATCAGAATTGGCGATTTGGGACCCGGCTTCCTTGCTAAGCGTCCTAATCTTCCCTTGCAATGAAATCGTTTGACAAGTCGATATCACAGTCTCATTTTTCATTCACTATCAGCTTCTGGCTTTGTGGCATTCATATCTATAAAAGGTATAGAGCTTCACCGGAGTCGAGATCATTCAGGTCTGAACCTGCCAGTGTGATTCTACTGCAGCTGGTCTAGTTGAGTGCTTCCTGCAAAATCCCCCAAACCTACATTTTGGGTGATTGCCCATGACTCCATCAAAAATGAGCTGTGCTTTTTTTCTGATTCACATCTAACATCTCCCTGTGCTGAGTGACAGAGTTGCTAGAAAAGTTGTCTCGAATATATCCCTTCTCTTTGTCCCGGAGAGGTAAAATCTAAAGCCCATGCAATTGTGTTCTTTTCAAAGATACTGACTTCAAGCCCCCTGAAACTCATGTATGCATACACCTGTATCTCTTCGATTTGTGGTTTGAAGATACGCTTTGTTTCCATGATGTAAGAGGCCTGTTAAACCTTGGAAAAAAAATTCCAACTCGCTCTGGCCCACATCCCCTAGTGTATCTTGCAAGGATGATACACTGTGGGTAAAGAACTTTCTTGATATTACATCTTGCTGCTAAATGAACTGTTTTCAAGACCCATCTCACAAGGACTTCACAAAGCACCTTGCATGTCCCTGGAAGTACCTTGAGGTACAGAGGTGCTTTGGTTGCTCAGCATTACTCTCTCTCTCTCCTTGTGGGTTGATGAGAGAGAATTTCTCAGAGACTCAGGTAAGGACTCGGAGCCTGGCACCCTGGCCATGCTGCCTGGGCAGGACAGTGCCTTTGCTGTGGCACCGTCTCGGAAATGCAGGCTGGAGGTGCAGAAGGCTCGCGAGCCCTCCCCAGGCTCCTCCACGCTTCCTGCTGCAGACCCTCCAGCACCAGAGCTCTCCTAGGATCCTCCGCGTATGCTAATCTCATCCTCCCAGGTCAATTGGTACTTATAGAAGCAGCACCCCCTGTCAGTCATTTTGAGAAATTGGTACCTTGGGAATCAATTCAGAGCAACAGTAATTGGTAGTAGAATCAAATAAAGTGCTAAATAGGAAGAGGTGAACTGTACGTTAAATTCCCTGATAGAGCACAGATAATTAGCCAATATCTCTAAATTTTATCTTCATCCCATCTGGATCTGTGAAATTAAAATGGGCCGAGGCAACAGGAAGACAGGAGGCAGATATCATCGGGCAACCAAGGGGACAACCTGGGAGCCCTGCGAGCATTCTCCTTTTCTCCACGGAGGTCTTTCCCACGGCCGAGGGACTCATTCCACCTTGTGGAAGAGACACGGGGAACTGAGCAAAAAGCACTGCTCAGCATTTATCAGCGGCCACTGCATTACCCACCCAGCCTGCTCCCTCCCATCTTCAGGGCTGGCGGTGCGCTGCCCCCGGCCCAGAGCTGGAGAGGGTTTCTGAAACAATCTGAAAGGACCCTAAAAAGAATCTACCTTTAAATGAAATTTAGCTGCTCTCCTGACATTTAAAACATGTTGGAGACAGAGATGATCACACAGCCATCTTGGAAACACCCCCTCAGCTGAAGAGGGTCAGGGAGGGCCTTGGCTCTCAGCTGCAGCCTGGGACAGCCAGGCAGTACAGCAGGTCAGCCCTTCCGCCCCTACAAATGTCCACCTGTCTTTTCAAAAGTGCCAATTCTCCTTCTTTCAATTTATTTCTTTGAATTCATTTCTATATGCATATACATGACCTCAAGTCTCTATGGAAGAAGATCCATGGATGATACATAAGGAACAGGAGCTAGATACTAAAAGGTGCTTTGCCTTTCCCACACTTCAGTGTACATTTTATTTCATATTTCAGCTTTTATCATGCACGACCTTGCTGGTCATTTCAAAGCTTGGGAGGGAAAGGAGGACTCTGCACAGCTATGTTTCAGTTGCTCTTCTCTCCGTCACCCTTACTACCTCTTGCCTTAATGACACCCAAGAGGTAGCTTCCTGTGCCGCAAGAGGATTTGGGCAAACATGAGGTAAAAGCTGGTGGGACAGCCGGGCGTGGTGGCACAAGCCTGTAATCCCAGCACTTAGGGAGGCTGAGACAGGAGAATCACGAGTTCAAAGCCAGCCTCAGCAATGGCGAGGCGCTAAGCAACTAAGTGAGACCCTGTCTCTATATAAAACACAAAATAGGGCTGGGGATGTGGCTCAGTGGTCAAGTGCCCCTGAGTTCAATCTCCAGTAACAAAAAAAAGAAAAGCTAGTGGGATCCACCTTAGTCTTAATACTACATTAAAATACATGAGATGGAAACCCATGGCCGTCATCTGACATAGTAGGCCGAAAAATACGCTTGCCGATTTTCCCATGTGTTAAAGTCTGTGTGTCCTTCCACAAGCTGAAAGTTTTACTAAGGAAAAGGTGTTTATATTAGTTCATCTCTATAACACGGTATTTTAAACTCAAACACACTACCTTCAAGTTAATTTGTGCTGAGTAGAAGCAGGTTTGGAGGGGAACAGAGGCTCCAGGCCGAGCTGCATGCCCTAAATGATAAAATTCCCTTAGTCGTTTAAAAAATTCAACCATTCTCTGGGGCCGAGCGTGTTTTAACCTTTGAAACATTGCTTCATAGATGAAATGTTTTTAAGCAAAAACACGAATCTTTGCGTTGAAAACTGCGCTGCGTTTGTTTATATCGTGCTCCTTCGGGCAGCAGGCCGCCCCGGGCCGCCCCTCCCCGCCTCTGCCTCCACCTAACAGAAGATTAATATTTCAGAACTTGTCATGGGCAGTTCAGCCGACTCTGTTGCTGCCTGTGTCTGACAAGCTATTTATCATGTCGCTAAGTGCCAGCATTAAATTATCCTCGCGGTTATGACAGCAGCATTATTCATCAGGATCACAGCCTCTGTACCAGGCGCTTACAGCTGCTTCTGTCCTCCGTCTGTCTTCTCAGAGATGTATTGATCTCTGCATTATATATTGGATAAAATGGAGGAAGGAAGGAAGAAAGGGAGGAAGGGAAGAAGGGAGGGAGGAAGGGAGGAAGGGAGGGGGAGGGAGGAGGGAGGAGGAGGGAGGCAGGAGGAAGGGTACAGAAAGTCCAGCTTTTCTAGTAGATGGTGACTCTGTTGAGCTAGCATTCTTTCACATTTGAAGACTTTGATTTACAGAACAAGTTCCCTTCAATAGATCTCGTTTTCGTGGGCCCCACAAAGAAGGTGTAGGTGTGTCCACTCAGTGTTGGTGGCACCCATGTGGCCCTGCCTCCAGCGCTCTGGTAGGGAAGTTTCCACATCTGTTACTTTCCAGCTCCTCCCTGACAGCCAAGCGCCAGCTGGAGAACCGTTTGTTTGCTGCGTCTGTGTGGCTGGATCATCAAGAACATTTACTTTACTCAATAGAACTTTTTTTCAATTTGGTGAGGCTCCAGAGCAATTCAAATTTCAGGGTGAATTTTTCTCCCCGGAAGGCTCCTGAGATGAAAATGCTAGGAGAAAATCATGCCATCAGCACTTCCAGTTGTGTGAAGGTCCCAGAGCACAGCCACCTCCTTTATAGATAAGTGGCACCTGGCTCAGGGTCTGCGTCTGGCCTCCACTCTCATCTGCCACCACTGAGTGGTGTCCCAGGAACCCAGCCCTCATGTCCACCCTGGCTTGCATGGACATATGCTATGGACTAGGAACCAGCAGGTGAAGGGGAGACGTTCCCTTCAATGGGACACTGGTTGGCATCAACGCAGGACACATGGACCAAGTACCAGTTCCCCAATCCATCGTGGAGTGCTTGCCTCGTGAGCATGCCCAGCAGAAGCAGCCAAGACCCCAAACATGTGAGCTGGTCAAGATTCCACCCTCCATTCTTCAGAGTCCTCAAGGCTAACTTGTTAGTACTCCTATTATCCACTCTGACGATGACTTGCAATTGTCATTACAGTGACTGGACTAAGCTTGTGACCATTGCCACTCACCCTATGTGAGTGAGTGTTCAGCTTGCTCTCAAGAGTGACAAAATGCGATTGGACTGCACGAAGGCAGCCTCTCGCTCTGGGCTCACCATTAGGGCTCTGCACACACTGAGCACCTGAACTCACAGGGAAGACGCCCTGCCCACATGTGGTTTAAGAGTCTCTGACCTAGACCCTGCCAGGGTGCCCTCAGAATGCTGATGTCAACGTGAACATTGAGCTGAGAGGAAGGGAACTCAGGGAGGAGAGCAGGAGTGCAGGTGAGGAACGGGACGAGTGGGGACCACCCTTGCCCTCCGTGTCAAAATGCCAAGGTCTGGGCCTCCTTTCCTGCAGCCTCACGGGATCCCTACAGCCTGCAAGTCCTACGCGATCACCCCAAAAGCATGTGCCACCCCTTCCTGTGCTGTTCCCTTTTCTCCTCTGCTTTCTGGCGGCTCCGCCATGGTCAGCATGACCCAGGTCACCCACTCCCCTTGCCAGGTCCCTGCAGTGCACTGTGGGTCTCGGTCTCGCACAGTAGCCTCGCAGTATTCAGTTCTGCACAGAGACACCCCTGAGTGCCAATCCACGTGGACCAGTGTTGGTCTCCAGCTCTCTTTATGAAGAGTGTCATGGTCATCTTCCTGACAGTGTCAAAGAGCAGGGGTGATATGCAGGTACATGTCCTTTGCTGGAGGGGGGACAAGATCCTTGCTCAGCTTAAGTATTCAGAGAGAACTCTGCGGCAGGAGTCTAAGGGAAACATAGCTCCTCACTGTGAGCTTGAGGAAATAGAGACCAAAGAAAAGCCTAAAGGATTTTGTGACTGTTTGCCAAGGTACCTTCAGAACCTCCCAAGAGAAGAGCAGCCTAGAATTCACTGCGCCCCAGAGGCAGGAAGGCCAAGGTGCCATAGGGTAGGACGGAAGCCTGCAGCCCTGGGACTGCAGAGCCTGGGAGCCCACTGCATGGGGTGGGCATGGAGAGCTGGGCACTGGCTGGGGAGCACCCAAGAGCTGCGGTGACCTGGGGGATGTCCGTGAGACTTTAGCAGAGACAGCAGACACCTCAAGTCTGTAGGTGATACTCAGAGGTTAAGAACACAGAATGAGGCCACAAGGAAATGGATGAGGAAGCCCTAGGCCTTGTGGAGAGCGAGCAGCCACATGCATCATGGGTACAGGAGCATCACAAGAACACGGGGCCTTGGTCACCAGCTGGGCTGATGCAGAACACACCTCACCTGTGGGCTGCTGGGCGAGAGCTTGAACAAGGGAGAGGGTCCATCCCAAAGACAGCGAAGGGACCCAGCCTCTTGAAGGCAGATGAATATCGTCATGGGATTGGTGATATTGGAACAGCATGAGCGTCTCCGGGTAGATATTCATGCACTTCTGTGATGACTTCCTGATATCCCCCAGGTACTGTGTTATGCATGTAGAGAAGGACAGGCTGCATTGGTGACTCTCGCCCTGCGGTCAGACATCGGGCCCACACAGAGCCTCTGTATTTCCCTGCACTGGGCTGCACCATGTGGAGCTGCAGGGCCCCACAAATGAGCTGGCCTCTGGGGTGGGGCAGCCCAGGCGAAGCCCGTACCTGCCCGTACCTGGGAGGCTGACCAAAGGCGTGGCATGAGCCACCCGGGAGGCAGGATCTAGCGGGCATCCTGCCTTGGAAGGTGGCCGGCTGATCAGTTCTCCGGCATCCAGGAGGGGCACTGACAGGACCTCAGTGTGAGCAGAAGTCGGGCAGGTGGCAGCTGAATCTGGCACGTGTGTAACCTCTGGATAGGAAGGATGTGAGCCACTACACACACACAGCACCAGAAGGCACTCACCCTGCCTTCTCTGACCTGATTCCTGAGCTGAGGAGCACCTTTGCCATGCCCAGCTCTGCGCCCAAGTGTTCTCCATGCAGCCGTGACAGAGCCTCTGTCCAGACCAGGCAAGCACAGAGCACTTCACAGAAGACCATGCTGGAGGCAGATGTGGGAGAGGAGGGTTGGGGAGACTCATGGTCTCCCTGCAGGAGGCAGGAGCACCTGGTGCCCAAGAGGTCCAGTTCTACCTAGAGAAGTGGTGCTGTGCCCCTCCCAGCACGAGTCAGATGTTCAGCCACCTCATTCTTGTCCTTGAAGTGACCTGGACATTCATGGCTGACAGAATTGCCCTTCAGATGATTGCCAGCAAAAGAACATGGAGGAGCCAGACGTGGTGGGCACACTTGTAATCCCAGTGGCTCAGGAGGCTGAGGCAGGAGGGTGCGAGTTCAAAGCCAGCCTCAGCAAAAGTGAGTGCTAGGCAACTCAGTGAGACCCTGTGTCTAAATAAAACACAAAGTAGGGCTGGGGGTGTGGCTCAGTGGTCAAGTACTCGAATTCAATTCAATCCCCCGTACCAAAACAACAACAACAAAACCCCCCCTGAAAAACAAACAAAAAACAAAACAAAGAGAACACAGAGGAAGTGCAGAAAGGGCTGAGAAGGGCTGAACAGAGGCAGTCATGGAGCTTGTTGACACCAAGGCAGGGTGGGCACCTGGGGACAGCATCCAAGAGTGCCTCAGAGCCAGACTGGTGCACAGCTCAGAGAGGCACACAGCTGCTCCCACAACCTGGAGAGACGTGGCTGCCACTGTCCAGCTCGGGGCCAAGTGGCCGAGGCACAGCGCTGCTCATATGCTTTCCCTGGCCGCAAGACCAAGAGATCTCACTGCATCAGAGAACACAGCAAATGCAAGAGGCTTTTGTTCCTGCAGACATCTGCAGATGGCCACCCAGAGACAAAGGACGTTGCTCTCAAGTGCATGTGCAACGTTCTCTGGGACAGAACCCCGCTGGGCCATGGAACAAGCTTTGTGGATTTAAACAACATTGCGTCTGGTACAGTGCACTGCCTGACTGAAGTGCCATGTCCTGCAGATCCAGTGTGATCCCCATCCAAATTCAAACTGGTATTTTTTGGATTTCCCTTTAGGAACTGATTCTATAATTCACATGGAAGTGCAAGGAAACTCCTACAGCCAAAACAACCTTGAAAATGCAGAACAAAGCTGGATATCTCATCCTCTCTGACTCCAAACCTTACTACAAATCTGCATTTACCAAGACAGTGTGGTACTAACTACGAACACAGAGACAGAGCAGTGGAATGGAACATGGTGCAGAGACAGGTCCCCACATACCCGGTCCTGTGAATTTTCATAAGAGTGCCAAAACTGTTCAATGGGGAAAGGCTGCCATTTGAGGAGAGCATGCTGAGACAACTGGACGTCCACGTGCAGCACATGGAGCTGGACCATCCCTCTCATTGTTCAGAAACCAGCTTCGGCTTGGAAGGACCCCACACCAAGGCTTGAGGGTTGGAGCTGTACAGCTCCGGGAAGGGAATGCAGGCGTGAATCCACAGGAGCTTGGATTCGGGAATCATTTCTCAGATATAACACCCGAAGCCCAAGTAAGCAAAGAATGATGGACACACTTGCTCAAAATCCAAGTTTTTTGTTCATCAAAGGTCACATTCAAAACAGTGAGAAGATAATCAACATATCTTCTCAATAAGAATATATTTCAAGAAAATGATTGAAACTAGTATGTTTGACAAGCTAGAATGTATCTAGAATGTATAAAGAACAATTAAAATGTGGACAAAGGACTTGATAGGTATGTCTTTCAGGAAGATCCAAGACTGGACAAAAACACATGAAACAGTAACATTAGTCAATATGAAAATGGAAGTCAAAATGAATATTAACACCACCTCTCAACCACGATGGCAACTATAAATAATAAACCGTGTGCTGGCCAGGGTGAAGAGAGCCCTTGGCACACACAGCCAGAGGAGGGAAGTAATGTTTCAGCCAGTGTGGAATCAAGCAGTGTTTCCATAAGACCCAGTACTTCCACTCATAAATGTATACTCAGGGGGATTTAAAATTTTGTACAAGAACTTTTACATGTGTTCACAGATATACTCTTTAGCATTATTGATTCAGCATTATTGATATATTATTAAATATTAATGATATGCTATATTACCCTGTGTTTTTTTACTTTTATGACATACCTGAGGCAGGCTACTTTATAAAGAAAACAAGTTATTTAGCTTGCAGTCTTAGAGGCTGGAAATCCAAGACAGGTGGCCCAACTGGTGAACCTCCATTGGTAAATAGGATCAGGTATGGAAGAGTCCACTTCAGGACCAGGAGCCAGAGAGGCTGGGCCCCCTGATGCCTCTCACCACAGCCCCTGGGGACTTCACCTCCTAAAGGTCCCATCCCCTGAACACCACCACACCAGGTACCAAGTCCTGAAACAAGAACCCTTGGGGCCAAGATTCATTCAAACCATAGCAGGTAGAAAGGGAAATGAACCAAATGTCCTTCAATATAGGTGTGGACCAGCAAAAGCTTCTGGGTCTATGCAGTGGAATGTGATCAGCCATTAACAACAAGCAGGTACACACGCCACAACACGGACGGACCTAGAGAACATTATGCTCAGTGGGAGAAGAAACAGCTGCACACTCTACGATCCTGTTCACGCACCACGCCCAGAAAGCTTATGCTAATAAAGCAGCACACAGGGTGCAGCCGCCAGGGCAGGGCAGGTGGGTGGGGCGTTGCTCTGAAGACTGTGGGGTCTCCTTCCAGCAGGATAAACGTGTTCTGTGGCGGCACAACCTCCGGACTGTACCAAAAACACTGAAAAGGCAGTTCCAAAGGGTAGATTTTTGATATGTGAATTGTACCTCAATAAAATATCAAATAAAAGATTAGTGAGGAGAAGGGGAGGGAGGGAGAATGGCAAAAGCATTTGTCCTGGGTTGTGTCAAGTGTGAGGTTTTGATGCCACCGCTGTGTCATTGGAGGTGGTGAAATGTCTCCTGAGAGCCTGGACCAGTTCATATGGGGACCGTGCCTTTCTGTCTGGGTTTTTATCTCCTTATAATAAAAGAGCAGCATGGAAAACTCAGCCATGAAGAAAGCATACAGGGAAAGCTGACATTTGAGGCACTGCATCCTTATGGTGGATGCACGAGGGCGGGGGCACCAGCTGGGTAACCCAACGGCTCCAGGAACCAGGCAGGTGGATGCCAGAGCGGCCACGCAGGGCGCCACGTGCTGGGCCTGGCGTCTATTCACAGACAGAGCCGAACTTCAGCCAAGTTGAGGAAACACGGCTTTATGACAAAATGGATCTCAGAAACGTCACGTTGGGCAAAAGAAGACCGCCACAGAAGAGCACGGACCATGCTTCTGAAATAATAAATGCAGATCTGAAGGCCATAACGCCTCCTCACCGGCGGGGGAGCGAGAGTGAGCCCCAGAGCTCCCTGCAGGCCTCGGTGCCGGGCTCGGCTTCCACAGCCAGACACTCAGCCGGGAGAGCCAGGGTGCAGCCTCAGAGTCGTTCTGTGCCTTCCCACCTAGCTGGAACTCAGCTGAACGCAGTGGGTCTGAGCTGCATTCACACACACTTGAACACACGTGTGTAGATGCACACACGCTCACACATATACTGAGGCACACACACAGTCATGCGAGCACATGCACACACAAACACACGCATACGCACCATCACTCAAACATAAATGCACACGCATGCATACACACGCACACACACACATGCACATCCGTGCGCACTCACACACACCACCTTCAGACACGGCAGTTCTCTCCTGGTGGCAGGTGACACCAGGTGACCCTCTTCCCAAGCTTCAGTCGGGCCCACGTCTCATGCAGCACGTCACAATTCTTGCAGTGGTGGGCAGGTGAGCGAGGCCCGCAGTGGCATCTTGCAAGACCCTGATAGGCTGGCACGTGGACCCACTCAGGGCACACCCACTCTTCTACAGCCTTTGAAGCCTGAAAACTCTGTTCTCATTCAACTGCCAGGGCACACGGCAGCCTGGCCGCAGCACCGTGTACCCGCCCCGGCCCCACAGAGGAGGCAAGGACTCCCCCACACACCCCCCTCCTTCTTGCCACTGCCCGTCCAGGCTCTCTAGGGACACTGGCTAAGCTTTGGAAAACTGAAGATGCTATTCAAGAGGAAAATCGAATATTAACTTATGCCCTGAAATTCTTTAAGAAGCCCCAGGACACAAGGCAAAGACCGACCGACGCACATGGCCGTGGGCCTCGGCCGCAGCTCACCTTTCTGGCTGAGCTCTGAGATTTCGGAACTTGGCACGCTTCAGTACACACTGACCGTAGAGAGGAAGGATCTGACCGCCCATATTCAGCTTCCTGTCCAACTGAGCATGAGGCTCCTTCCCTTTCTCCAGCGTGAAGACAAACCACAAAGTTCCATAAACTAATAGGAGAGTAAGTCCCATTTTGCAGGGACGGCAATGGCTCTGTGTGTGTTTTTTCAATATAAATAATGCGTGCTCATGAGGAATACCACCCCAGATCTGAGATGACTATCCACAGATTCACTGGTTTTGATAAAACAGTTTTATCTAAAATTTTCAGAAAGTGCAAATGAAGGAAAGACACAGAGCAGCCCCCCACCCGTGGACCACCTGGGTTGTGCGCGAGGGCTTGACTGCACCCTCCTCACGTGTCCCTCGTCTCGTATTTGGAGCACTTCAAAGGCAAAGGAGGGCATCGATCTCTGCTTCATCAATATTTCAGTGTGCACGCCGTTTACTGGATTTCAGTGTATGCTTGTGGCTTTTTCTTTTGATGTGATATTTATTCTCAAACAATTCACAAATCTTAAGTATACATGTCCTGGTGTGACAAACACGCACCTGTGGAACTCAGAGCCTTTCCAAGAAATGGAACAGCCCCCGCCCCAGATCTCCCTGCCCTCCCCTAACCAACACCTGCACCCACATCCACAAGAAAGCACAGTCCTGATTTTGTCCAGCATGGAGTCGCTTTGCCCATTTTGAATTCCATATAAATAAAACCTAGCCCTGTATTTCCTTGGTCAGTAAAGGTTTTTCATTCGGCTATTTCTGATATTCATCTGTTTGGCTGTGTATTGTAGCCCGTTCTTGTTTATTTCTGAGCAGTATTCTTGTGGACATGTTTTCGTTCCTCTCAGCAGCATACGCACAGGTGGAATTCCACTTCTGCTACTGTGTTTTTGGTCACCTTTCCAAGTTATGCTTGGGAAGTTAATGAATCGCTTGACCATTCAATAAGAATAAGTGTACAGCATCAACCTGATAGAAAGAACATAACTCAGGCTCCCTCAGCTCGGCTGCAAGCAAGCCTTCATGAGGAGCTACGGGCTCTCTGACTCGTTGTTTGGAAGCAGGAGGACAAGGCCCTGGGCCCAGCTGCCTGGCCACATCTTCAGTGCAGAACTGACCCTTCTGTGTCACCTTCCACTTGAACACACTCAGGGAAGCTTCTCAGACGCTGAAGCAGGTGTTTGCCACACCAATACCTTTCCACTGAGTTCAAGTCAACCTGCCGTTCCAAGATGAGTGGGCACATGCGCACATACCACACAGACACAAACACACACACACAGGTACCTGCACACCAGGTCCAGACATGGACACACCACAAATGTGTGTGTGAGAAAAAGCAAATAGTGGCCCCAAGCACTGGCTGCTGATCTGTCACTTTGTGAACAGCTGTTTCTATACTATCTGCAGGAGTATCAGGGAAAGTGGATCTTTCTTACTCAATTTCCACATCAAACTTGCACCAATAATTATACCTTTTAGGTTGTGAGGTCAGTGTTGACACAACCCTCTGCCGGGGCCGTGTCCACATTGATGCCACCCTCTCTGCCTTCCCTGCCACCCTGCCCTGCGGGGCTTGCATGGCTTTGAACAAGCCTTATCCTCCAGATCTCTGAGCTCAGGAGAGAGCTGTCCCTGGTGGAGAGGTTCCTGAACCAAGCCAGGACACTGAGTGCCACGGGACGTACTCCAGGGAGCCAGTGCGTGGATGTTGACACTGTCAAAACACCAGCTCTGAAAACCATCAGTCACAGAGAGACCACGTTCGGAATCCCTCCCCTGTGAGGATGAGAGAGGACGTGGACCAGGGCATTAGAACTCTGGCATGCACAGTGACAGAGGTGGAGGTAAAGACTCCCAAAGGACAAGGCTTTGTATTCCAAGTCGTGTGCTGTGCAAATTAAATGCAACAAGCTATTCTTCAATTATGAAAATAAACTCCCCCACCAAGTTCAGCTGTTAACAGAAGACAAAAGACACCTGCCCTTCCGCACAACTGACCTTCCACGCACGCCCCTCTGAAGTGGGGATGGTCCTGTAGGTTCTGGTGTTCTCTCAGAGCTGCTGTGAGGTTAGAGGTGCTTTAGCTTCTAATGCTGCTTCAAGTGTCAATCTTTGTATTACTGCAGGACAATTAGGCAGACCATGTAATTGTATTGTCACTTATTAATTTCAAGCTCCAATGTCATAAATTATATGCTTTAATTAAATCCATGTCAATGGCAATCTGTAACTTTGAATGCGTATGGAGGTTAACAGGAATACATAATTAAAAGAAAACAGCGAGTGAGAGCATCGCTGAACAGTTCATAAAATTAGGCGAGGCGGGCAGTGCTCCGTCAGCACATGGGCACCGCCACTGCACGAGGGCTGGAGGGTCAGTAAGTGAGAGCGGGGGACGGAAGCCAGGGTGGGGGAGCAAAGCCCACCCACCAGTGACCAGGGAGGGAAGGAGTGACCACAGCGCTTGGGTACGGGCACTACGCGCGTGGCTGTCCTTGGCCACAGAGCCAGTGTCACCCTCCCAGCGGCATCTGGGTGACGCATGCCTCCCCGGCCTGCGGTGCGGGACAGCGGGTGGAGGCGCTGCTGGTGTCCGGCGGGAGAGCCCGCTCTGCGCGGCCCCTTCCCAGCACTCGGGGTGGCTGTTGGAGCCGCGCTGCCTCCGTTCCCCGCAAGGAGAGCAGGACAGATGTTCACACCGCAGCTCGGGCTGCCCGGGACTCGCTGAGGCCAGAACGAGTCTGCCTGGGAACGCAGGCGGGATTCCTCGGAAGTCAACAAGAAAGAGCACCACACTGGCCTGCTCCTGCCGCCGCTCCTGCGGACGTGACAGGCTGCCCCGTCCGGGCCGTGCAGCCGTGAGCAGGACGCTGCACTTCCAGGCTTCTCCGCTCACCAGGTTAGATAACCTTTCTGCGGCCTAAAGGGGCGATGTCCAGCCCCCGTGAGACTCTGAAGCAGCTGGCCTCAGGACCAACATGCAGTGGGGACAGAATGCTCCAGCCACACTCGGTGAAGAAGAGGAAGGGTGCCTGCGGACAGCGGATTCTGAGCCCCGCGCCGAGCTTGCTCCTGGGCACCACTCTCCCCTCGCTGGCTCTGAGGCCCCAGGATGCACTCACAGCACAGACGAATACAACCCTGAAGGGACTGGGCTGCAGCACTGCCCCTGAGGCCCAGGGAGAGTACCTGGTGGGCAGCTGTCCATCCCCTCAGACACGGCCTCCCCAGGGATGAGGCCTCTGGATGTGCTCACTTGCACTATGGAACTCCTGTCCAGTGACATTCCTTCCCACAGCTGCCCCCCCCGTGATGAGCCTCCCTCACCCCAAAGTGAGTTGTGCAGGGGCCCTAAATAATCCCATGCACGGGTAACGGCCTTTCTCTATGCTAATTAAAGTTCCAGATTCCACGATACAATGGGCGCCCAACTGGCTCAACTCACTTGATTTTCCACTCAGACCTCGTCAGGAGAGGGTCAGGAAGGGCTCCTTTCCACCACAGTGACCTTGGAAACCACCCCAGCTCTTAAGTACCAGCATTCTCTCCTGTCAAATGGGGATACGAGTTACTAAAACCAGAACTGTGCAGTGTGGAGGCCAAGCACTCGTGAGGTTCAGTACGAGCTGACATTGGTGTGACTCAAATGCCCTTTTGAGGACCATAATGGGAGTGAGAAGGTAATGGAGGTGCCTGGCTGTGGGAGCCAAGCTAATGTGAGCTGACTTCAGAGAGGGCACCTGCTGCGTGAGAACGTGAACCCTGGAAGCTCCCTGAGAGTCTCCGATTTGTTGTGGGAGTGGATTTAATTCCCAGGTCAGCCGGTCCTGGGCGCCACTGATCCACGTGACCAGACAGGCACTGGGGCAAGCCAGGTCGCTCCCATGTAGTCGCCTTCTAGACCTGAGTGCTGGCAAGACAGCGGGCCCTTTGTACAGTCGTGGCTGGCCCAGTGCCGTGGAGACGGAGTCCTCTGTAAAGTGCCTTCCTGTCCACGGCCGCCATTTGCTGGATGATTTCTAAGCACAGAGGCTTTGCAAATTAGTTGCATGCATCATCTCATCTAATCTTCACAAGCTCATACGTCTCCTGCCCACATGGGTGAGAAGACGGGGCTTCCGGCTGCTTAAGGATCTTGGTCACGCTCAGCAGGTGAACTGGGAGATGGGATACCTCGGCTCTGTGAACCCAAAGCCCAGGTTCTTAATCGAAGAGCTCAATTGGAATATTTCAATTCTTGGAACTTCTTCCCCTAGAGAAATGATTCAAGAAAATGAAAAGATCCCAGGAGAAAAATGTTTTGTTGATTTAAAAAAAATTGAAGTATTCAAAGGTTGGGAAATAAATAAATTCTGTTCAATAACACGCTATGTAGAGATTATAGATAATTATCAGCATGAAAAAGCACATTGCTATGTGAAAAATCACTGGGCAATAACACTTGATGATGCTACCTTGTGAATGTGATGATTCTATGTTCATACAAGCTAGAATGAAGGACAGGAAAATCGCAGTCTTTGTTCTCATCTGTGGTTGAGTTCTCAATGGGTTTTACTTGCTTCCTGTCTCTCTTGCCTCTTTAAATTCGAATACGAAGTAGCTGTGTAAGAAAGTGTCCATTCTTCCAAGCTGCTCAGAGACGAGTGAAAGGCAGATCCCGAGGTTGTGGGAAACCTCACGACAGACATACGGGATGTGCTATAAGGTCTCTGAACAGAGGGAGCCTGGGTGTGTTTGTCCAAGGAACACAGTGTCCTGGATCTTCTGAGAAGAGGGGGCAGGAGGCCAAACCTCACTAGATGAACAGGAATAGAAGCAAAAGCAGAGGAGAGCGTTCCCAGGCACAGGAAGGAGTGGCACCAGCTTGGGCTGTTCACAAAAGAGTTTGTGCTATAATTTGTCTGAAATAAAATTGCTCATCTTCCTATCTCTATCTATCCATCTATCAATTATCTATTCTGGATATCCCCCCTCTCCTCTCTTTCTCTCTCTCTCTCTCTCTCTCTCTCTCTCTCTCTCTCACACACACCTTTCTACAGGTGCAGCTGTCTGCCACTTGCTGTCAGAGCCTTAGGATTTGTTGCATTTGGCAATAGTCAGGTAATCTGTCAACGTCTGTTCCTCAGGGTAGGAAACACAGTTGCTCATGCAAAACCTGTAGAAGAGATTCACGCAATCCAGGGATACAGATATCTATGTCATCTGTGCCTCTAGTGCATCGATCTGCACTGCTCTCTGCCTCCTCAGCTTGCTGTATGTCTACATCTGGATCTGGATCTTCTATCAATATCTACATCCCTATCACCAGTATCTGTTTCTATGCAACATATCAAGCAGGGACAGAGGCCTGTCAAGGTTGGGACATGGTGAACTGAGAAGATGGGGCCCTCTCAGATGCAGTTTGGGTCCTGAGTGGAGTACCACCATGCAAGCCTGGTGGAATGGGCACTGTCAGGCTGGACTGGGTGATGCATTTGGTTTCCTGTGGAGCCTGGGCCTGCCAGGCATCTCAAATGAGTTGACCTAAGGTCTCTGAGACTCAGTTTGCACAAGTGGATCTCACAGTGAAAAACAATGGCACCATATGAACAGCAAAAGCAAACCAGGAAACCTGGCGAATGACATGCACTTGTTCAATAGCGAGCTTGCCTCTGAGTTTGCTTTCTTTGGGGGGCCACCTGCTGGATGTCAGACTAGAGCGGTATTCAGTTGCATAGACTTTCCCCACCTGGGGAGTGCCTAACCTCGCTGACACTTTCTGGTGTCCCTAGCCGACTGCCCATCCCCACCTGGCCAATTTGGAGAAGGAAAGAGTCCTAGATAGCATTTATTATCCAAACGTTCCAGACCAAGCATATGCTACATGGGTTTTGTAATACGGTGATTTTGGAAATAAGGAAAAAAACAAAACAAAACAAAGCTGTCTGACTGCCTCTGCTGACCTTCAGAAGGGGAGACAGCCCCTGCTCAGCTTGCTGCATAGTGGCTTCATGCTCCTCCCACTCCACATTTCCAGCCTTTCTGATTCTTGGTTTGAGGCCGTTGCTTTGGTACTATGACAGAATCAGGGCTCAGGGTTTCTCCTAGGGTGCCAGGACCCCCTCTACCATCTGATCAGTGGTTGACATCTGAAATGTTTGGAGACCATGAGAAAAAAGTTCATTTTGATCAGATTAAGGTGTTAGAAACACAAACCTTTTTAAAACATTGATACAATTTCAATTTTTTTTTTTTTTTGGTACTAGGAATTGAATTCAGGGACACTCGACCACTGAGCCACATCCCCAGCCCTAGTTTGTGTTTTATGTAGAAACAGGGTCTCACTGAGTTGCTTAGCACCTCGCCATTGCTGAGGCTGGCTTTGAACTCGTGATTCTCCTGTCTCAGCCTCCCTAAGTGCTGGGATTACAGGCTTGTGCCACTGTGCCCGGCTACAATTTCAATTTTTTACTGCTTTTTTTTTCCTGTAGGAAAAAATAATTCAGAGACTAAATTCAGGAAAACCCACTTAGGTAAAACTCTGTCATAAATACGTCTTCTCCCAGCTAGAGTAATTTTAGATTTGAAGTATATTATTTAGACACTGAAA
>PVHX01000145.1:392500-405755 GCA_004024805.1 Geosciurus inauris
AGCTCTGCACCTTTTCATTACTGGATCGGGAGAACCAAGACCAGCTAGGTCTGCTTTTATTTTGTTTCGAATGTGGAGCTGAGGCAGAGGTGTGGGCGCACATGTGACTCTCACATTAGCACCTTGAATGGGGAATTAATTTTAAATAAGACCATGGATGTAGTTCATCTACATTGGGTACATGAGCATACTAAATCAATTGCTTGAGCATTTGTTTACAGCTGCTTAGGTACAAACAATATTATTTTCTCTTTACTCAAATAAGTGATTCAACAATAATTATAGCCATCTTTCATAAAAATATTAGTGTGCTTTTGCAATTTCTCCCTTGGAAAGGGCTGTAGGAGAAATGTCCACTGCAAACTGCAAGTGCTGGATCAGGTGTAACGTCTTCACCATGTCCCCCAGTAAGTCAGAGGGGACGTTAATATTATAAAACATTTGGGCATAGGGTTGAATATGTTTTGCGTTTCGCAGTTGTGTTTTTTGTTTTTTGGTACTGGAGATTGAACTCAGGGGCACTCAACCACTGAGCCACACCCCCAGCCCTATTTTGTGTTTTACGTAGAGACAGGGTCTCACTGAGTTGCTTAGCACCTTGCTGTTGCTGAGGCTGGCTTTGAACTCACGATCCTCCTGCCTCAGCCTCCTGAGCTGCTGGGATTACAAGTGTGCGCCACTGTGCCCGGCACAGTTGTGTTTTTTTAGTAACTGTTGGATCCAAACTCCAAGCTAACACTGGGAAGACACCAAGAATCCCCCAAACTGCGCCCTCAACTGTGGTAGCGGTAAGCACGCTGAGTCCAGGGAGCCTCACCCTGTTGGGCTTCCTCAACACAGAAATAGAAATGCTGCTCCCGAGAGTGGGGAGAGGAGCTTTCTGTCCCCCAGAGAAGCCCGTTGTCCTCAAGCATTCTGCTTGTGTGTGTCGAGGAGAGAGATGCTGAGATCCAGGCCGCCCGGAAATTGAAATCCGTTTGGTTGTCTTGATCCTCCTCCCTTCTTCCCCTGGAAGGCTGTATTTCTAATTGAAGCCTGTGGTCGGGAAGCATGGATCTCATTTGCAGAGCAGAGCCTACCCTCCTCTGAACCTATCGATTCCTACCAGTCTTTAATGATCGCTTAAAAATAATCACAACTCCTTCTTGCTCAGATATATAATTTAATTTAAAAAAAAAAATAACCACTAACTTTCACTCCTTTGTCAAGTGGAGAGGGGGCAGTGTGGAGGCACAGCCTCGCGGCTTTCTCCCTCCCGCGCTCCCGCCTGGTCCCTGTGGAGCAGCCCGGGCTCCCGTCTGCCTTCTAAGCGCAGGGTCCAGCACTCTCTGAAGGCGCTGCAGAGCCACGGCGCACTCTGCAAGGAGTTGGGGGCGAGCGTCCGGCACATGGTCTTCCTCAAAATTGCCCTGCCAAGCACGACAGCCGAATCATCACAAATGGTGCTCTGAGGCAGAGAGGCACATGGTCATGCACCGGGTCCAAGCTGCGAGTGTCACAGAGCCGTGCAGGGACCCGTGCTGCTCCCCCCGGGGCCAGAAGAGCCTGTCTGCCTTGCTGTAACCCAGGAAGCAGAGGCGTCAGCCCCGGTCAGGTCATCGACAACTGCGGTCTAAAACTCCCAGGGTTCTCATAGAGATTGAAATATTTTCCCTAAACATAAATGCCCCTTAGGGGTAAAAAAACAACTTTGTACTACTGCAAAACAGGGAAAATAGACAATCCAATTGCAATATTTCCCTCTACTTGCTTAAACAAGTACATAGGCTTGAAAGGAAAATCAAGGAGACTAGGTTTAAACCACTTAGTTTGTAGGTGGTGAAAGTGATAAACCCCTAGAGAGGAACGATTGTAGATTCTAAGTTAAATGTAAAAGCACCTGGACTTCAAACATTTACCACTGTTGTGCACAATTTCATGCATGAATTAAAATAAAAATAACTGTTGTTACATTGATAATCACATTATCCCTGATTCATATTAACAAGATGAGTTCTAAAACAGTTTATTAATTATGAAAAAGCTCCCATGCAAATTAGCAAATCTGGAACATCACAATCAGATGGCAAAATAGCTGCCTGATCACCTTCGGCTACCAGCACAAACTGTTTTTCTTATCCTGCTGCTCTGCTACCCTAGGGTACTGGAGGAAGAGCAGAGGTACCTGAGGGGAGATGCCATTCACCGGGAGAGAATCTGCAGTGAGCTGATTCTAGAATCCTGTGCAAACGCAGCCCCCAGGGCACAGGGTTCTGGACGTGCATTCCTCACCGTGCCCTCGCAGCAGGGCCCTCTCCGTTTTACTCAGACGAGGCTCGGTGCCCTGGGTGACGAGGCTGGGGATGTGGAACCAGAGGGGGTAGAGCCTGGTGGAGGTGGCTGCCCCCACCAGCCTCCTTCAGCGGTGATGTGGTGTCGCAGACGGTGCTGGGTCTTGCAGGAATGTGTTAATGCCTACAAGGAGAGGTCACTATAAAAGACTGGGCCTGGGCCCCTCCCCATTCTCTTTCTTCTGGTCTACCCATATGACACCCATCTTCCCCATGCACAAGATCCTGTCATGACGCCAGCCCCCACCAGAAGCTGAACAGATGGGCTGCTCCATCTGTACTTTCAGCCTCCAAAGCTGTGATCAAAGTAAACCTCTTGTCTTTATAAAATACCAAGCATTGGATAATCTGTTAGCAACACAAAACAGGTAAGAATACCTTTGATGTTCCAAAACATGCCTAATAAGGGTAGTGCTTACTATTTATTAAATAAATAAAGGGCTGAATTTTGAAATTCTATGCACATGAGTTTCATTTCATTTAACATCATGTAAACATGGACCTATTTGGTATTTGGTTGGCAGTATAAGTGGCATCCCCCTGACACACTCAGGAACTGTGCATATTGGTAAGGCGCAGACGGCACATGAAGACACGTGTGCCGGTTGACTCTGTGGCCGTGTTTTCCAGGCTGTGGTTGGAAGGGCAGAAGAACATTGAGGCTAGTTTCCTTACACTCTCCACTCATTGTGTGACAGAAGAACATTTATGTCAGGGCAAAACTTTCATATTTGAACTGCTTATTATTTATAAAAATAAAGATATGGAATACTCACATTTGTAATAATAGTAAACTCCTCGCCCCACAAATGCAAGGAGAGTCACGATGCCTGACTGCGATCACGCAGAACCGTGAGTGCAGTGGTGCAGGGCTGAAATGGTCTCAGCAGCAGGAAGACGCAGACCATCTGGAGAGAAGGACCATAGAAGGGTGGCATCTGATTAGACAGTGCCAGCTCCTGAGGTGCTACATGTCCTAAATTACCCACTAGAGGCCTGTGATTCAGGCCATGGTGTTCAGTCTCCGTGTGTATGAATGCATGGAGTTGTACAGGTGTGTGGCATGATTAAAGATGAGCAATGGTCAGTACGTTTGATAGGGAGAAAAATAAAACTTGCAAATACACAATTTTTTCTCTCCTTTCCAGTTGCTTTTAAAATAAATTTTGTGTGTAGAAGGAATATATTGTCTGCCTTTGTACAAAATGTTTGAAGATAAAATTTATCTCTAACGTGGAAACGTGACAGGGCATAAGGTGTGTGTTAGAGAGGCAGGACACAGGCAGGGCTCTGGCAGTGGCTGCTCTGCTGCTGCAGCTCTGGCAGGGCAGCTCCCTGGGGCTGCGGAAGAGGCTGCAGGTCCTTCCAAGGGGCCTCTCTTGAGGATGCTTAGGCTTCCTGCTCGCGTTGTGTGCTGGTGTGTAGAGTGAGTGTCCCAGAGCACAGCCTGGAGATGTGCCGCCTTCTAGGACTCCGAGGACAGGCTGACTGATGGACCCATGGAGAGCACACGCACTGGACTGTCCCTCCCTGGCAGACCTGCATGTCCCTGTACCCCAACTGACTGACTTACCTGGCCCTGAAAGCACTGCTTGACCAAGTGGAGAATCTCCCAAGGAGATGCCACCAGAAGCAGGTGCTTTTGAAAGTTGTGTCCTGTTGACATGAGGTCCGGAGACGCCACCCATCTGGGTTATCTCTCGCTCCTTAAGGCCTTGGAAGTGCCATCTCCTACGTGTCCTCTGCTTGCCTCAGACTTCCACCCACAGCTATGGGGCCAAATGAGAATCCTGGTGAGCAAGGGACCCCCACTGACCGAACCCCCGCTGTGCACACCATCTAGGAACCAGCAGGGTGCCATAGGTCCCAGCCGCCCTCAAGGTTGCCAGCCAAGCTCTTCATTGCTTTGTTCTATGGTCTATTCTGTATTTCCAAGTGTGCAGGAGGGTCGCCCAAGGCTTGGCCCACATCACCTCGACCAGTGGGAGCCTGAGAAGAGTCCTGCCCCTGGCGTCTTCGTGCTCATTCGTGGGACAGCAGTGTGTCCAGTGACCTCAAAGAGCTTACTCAGGTGCCAAGTGCCATGACAAGCTGGCACTGCCCTCACTGAGGCGTCCAGGGCTTGTGCACAGATGGGCCTTTATGGGCCAGTTTCACGCCAACTTCTCAGCCTTGCGACCTCTGCTTTCTGGTTCACGCGTGCTGCATTGGCACCCAACCTTCTGGGCTGACTCTGTGTAGAATGTGTTGACGTGTGGCACCTAGTGGGGCAACAGACGTGCACGGGAACCTGCCACCCATCACCTTGCAGGGGGAAGGACTCACCAGGCTGGAGAAGAGCAGCCCTGCACACCACCCAGTTCATGTGCCAGGCGATGGTGGCCTCTGCTTTCTTTTTACCAAAAGCTTTGACTACAAATTTCTCTGTTGGGCTGGTTGTGGCTCAGTAGTGGAGCACTCACGTAGCATGCGTGAGGCTTACATAAATAAAATAAAGGTACTGTGTCCACCTTCAACTAAAAAAAAAAAAGAAGAAGAAGAAGAAGAATCTTTCTGTAAGCAAAGAAAAACAGTGTTCTGTGGGAAAACTGCTGTAACAACCTAGAATCCCAGTAATCCCAGTAACACTTGCTAGGGGACAAATGAAGATGCATGTGTATGTGTGTAACTGTGTGTATGCCTATGTATGTGTGTGTGCACACGTATGTGTGGAGTGTGTGAACGTGTATGTGTGTGCACGTGCATACATGTGTGTGCGAATATGTGGCTGTGCATGAGTGTGTACGTGAATATATGTGTATGTGTGGAATGTGTGTGTGAATGTGTGTGCATGTATGTCTATGCATGTGAATATGTGAGTGTGTGCATGAGTGTGTGAATATGTGAGTGTGTACATGAGTGTATGCATGTGTGCAAGTGAAAAAAACGCTGTAAAGCTGAGTGAAGCTGCTGCTTGGATTCCTTGGCCTTGTAGAGTAGATGCGTGTTAAACATAAAAGATAAAATATCTGCTAAAGACCTCTGTGTGATGCTTTTAAAAACCAAGAGTAAAAATGCTACAAAAAAGTAAGTTACAAGATCAAAAGCCGGCAGACAAGCTGCGAACAGGGCTTCCATCTAACTGTACACATCAGAATTGCGGTATGTTTGGGTCTTTGGTGATTTGGTGATGCGCTTGTGTGACCCAGGGTTACTGCGAACGGTAGGATTGGGTGGCAAACTGAGCCCCTTGCCCAGAGGCCCCACTCGCCCTGCTGCAGAGGGCTCTGAACTTGCATTGTTTCCGCGTCCTGGTGGAGGTCAGGGTCGTGGTGACAGCAGAAAGAAAACACTTTCTAGTGCCAGCAGGGTCCTGAGCACAATGAACTGGAAAGCAAACCGGGAAAGGTCAAGCCTGTCATTCACTAAATGTCCAAAAGGGAAATTTTGATTTTTTTTTTAAATAAAAGGTAATTTGATCCGCGGAGGCTGAATGCTACATCAGAAGATGCTCCGCTCTGCGGACACACACCCAACAGGGCTGCAGGGAACAATGCCCGGGACGCCCTCGGGGCTGGGTGGATATTGATTGCCAGGAGTTGATAACCCTGGGACAATGAGGCCCTCTAATCAGGGCCCTTGGCAGAAATACCACCCAGTCCTCCTGAGAAATACCCGCGACCCCAGCGCTCACTGACGTGAGATTTCTTTATTCATATTCATAGTCTCCAACGTGGTTCCAACAAAGGAACTTTGAAGTTCTGTGAGATTCGCCAGTGGGTCCCGGCCTGGGTGAGATAGCAGAACAGTGTCCTTGGGTTCTTGAAGCCAAGGTAGGAGCCGCGCAGGTGCAGGGAGCAGAGTGCTCGCTGACGTCAACAGGACGACCCGCCCACCGGCCCTGGGCTGCCACATCCAGTGCCCTCCTCAGGGTCAAACCAATGGCCCCCTTCCCTCCTGAACCTCAGAAGCCTGTCCATCAGCGAGTGCTGGGGACTTCAGGAGTCTTTGCCTCCAGCTCCTCGCAAAGACGCAGCGCAGATCACCGTCCAGCCCACAGAGTGTGCCAGCCATCTTTACCTGAGGTGGTGCCAGGGGTTTTGGTTTAAATGACCTGCAGTCCCCTGGCCTCGGGGCTGGTGGCAAGCCGCCTCCTGGGGCCACACCACTTCCTGATTGCTACCAGTCAATCACTTTAACTGAAATTGATGCTCTAATTAAAAAACCACTCAGTGGGTTCTGTGTACAAACGGGCCTAAATCCCTACGTCTCCTGCAACCTAAAGTAGAATTTCGACACTGACGCTACCTTTTTGCTTACAGTCCAGTTCTTCTCTGTGGAAGCCACTCAAGATCTGCCCCCTCCACCCAGTTCCCCCCGTTGTGAAGAGAGCTGCTCACACATAACCTGTAAGACCAAGTAGCAGACGGCAATGGCCTGGTCCTTTGAGGTATCCATGTGTTAGGTCGGAGGCAGACACAGAAAACCAGACCCTGCGCGCCGCGGCGCTGCACCAACACACCAGGAGCCAGCCCACTCACTGTCGCGCGCGACAAACGTAACACACATGCGACGAGCGCAGCGCGCATGCGACGAGCACACCAAGATGGCGGCCCCCAATGATCTGTACGGAAGAAGAAGCGAACTTACAGTACGGCTCTTGGCTCATACCGGAAGGGATCTGACATCACCAGCTGCACCAAACCAATCTCAGAAGACACTGGACTCTAAGTCAACACCTCTTCCTGGCCCTAAGCCTGCCTTTCCGGATGGGGAAAGGCTTTATAACCCTATGTAACACGAGGCACAGCGCCATTTTCCCGACCTGTTCGAGCCTGGTGGCTGGCCGGGAAACTGGTCCGGGAGCGTATTTCCTAGAATAAAAGCCTGTGTTGGTCCTGTTTCACCTCCATCTGGTCGTTCGTCTTACACCATGTATCCCTGATTTTTACACTGGGTTTCTTTAATTGTGGTTAAAACGCACCGGAGTCCTTATGGTGTCTAAAAATAAAACATCACTATTGTGTTAATTAACAAGACAGCTCTTAAATTATTTGCATTCACTCTATGGACTTATAGACACTAACGTATAAAAGTCATGCAATGAATTTCAACATCAGTCTTATTTTTCTCTGCTTTTTAGAAACGCGATGGCCCTGAACTTGGATAGGTGAGAATGCTTATGCTCCAGCTTGAGGCTGTTGTGCATGACCCCTGTTGTTTGTTCTCTGCTGTTTGCATTGAAAATTTGGGGCTTGTTAAGTCTCTCATACCGAGTATCATATAGTGCTTCTGTTTTTTTCAAAGGAAATACTTTAAGTCCTAAGTGCTATTCCTTAAATTTCTTTGACAGCTCATTCTTCTCTCTGAAGTGCTGTACACAGTCTCTGCCCTGGGTCGGACAGATCCAGTCTGTCTGCCTTCTCATTGCCAGACGTCACCTGGATGCTAAGGTTGTGCCTGCAAAGCGACGGGAGTCTAGGTTATAAAACTTTGTGTGTGAGGAAAGTAGTGTCTACTGAAAATCCAATCTGAGCACAGATCTCCATTGAATAAAAACTACAGACAGGATGGCACATGCTTTAAGGACACAAAACGTCCATCGGAAGGAGCCACTTACAAGTAGCTCAGGCGTATGTTGCTGGCCAGGCCTACCGTTATGAAAGGATTTTTTTTTTTTTTTTTTGGTGATCCAAAGTCTCTTTCTTTTTGTCAAGAAATAGTATTCCCACTTTCTTCTGGTGGGAAATTTTCTGTTGATTTTAATGCCTTTTGGTTCCGTGAGACCCCCTCTACTAATGGGGATGGACAGGAGAGAAAGTAGGAGCAATTTGACCTCGTCCTGGATGATCAACCCGACCACAGATCCCCAGCTGCAAAAAGCATACCGTGTGTTCTTGACTCAGGTTGTTCCCATCGAAGTGGGCATAGCAGTTATCAAGGAAAGATTCTCTCTTTTCCAGTGAAAAACCTGGCAGTGAGGATGATTTAAGTTCACATGTTGGTGATAATTTTTATTCAGTCTAGAAATAAAAACAATAGAGTGTCAATGTGTGAGCTCTGTTCAGTTTTCTGGGTCACGTAGCCCTGGAGTCTTTGCATGTTATCAACACCGTGTACTTTTATTTTATAATCTATGTTCAATTGTTTCCTAGCACAATAAACAATCCTTTAAAAAAAAAAAAAAGACGGCTCTAAACGTCAAGCATGAACCTTTTCTGATCTTCAATGACTCTCTTTTCTGCTAGACTCTGGAAGTCGCGTCTTATCTCACGTCTTATCTCTACTACTCCTACTACTCCTAGCTTCTGAGATGGCTGTGACACCAGGCCCCTCAGACCCTCCCTCACACGGTGCTCCCTTTGTGCTCCCGGTGCTCCCAGCCTTTCTGCTGCTCTGTTTTACCTGGGACTTCTTGGCCAGTGTTTCAGTCAGCTGGGACCAAAAGACCACCATGACCAATTAGGGGAGGAAAAGTCCATTTTCGCTCATGGTCTCAGAGGTTCCATCCACAGTCAACTGACTCCATAGCTCTGGGTCTCAGGTGAGGCAGAGCATCATAGTGGAAGGGCAGAAAGCCGCTCAGGACATGGCACCAGGAAGCAGAGCGAGCTCAGCTCACCAGGGACAAAATATAAACCCCAAGGCACAGCCCCAGTGAGCCCTTCCTCCAGCCACACCCCACCTGCCTACAGTTACCCCCCAGTTGATCCATACAGTGGATTAGCCTACTGATTAGTTTACAGCCATCATAATCGAAGCATTTCACCTCTGAAAATTCTTGCACTGTCTCGCACAGGAGCTTCTGGAGACACCTCATACCTAAATCATGACAGCTAGCGATGTCATAAACCTGGGTGGTGGTTTTGTTTTCTTCCACATGTAAAACTTGATTATGAGGCTTAAACTTACACACATAGAAGTTCTAGAGCAAACAAAGAAAGAAGCAGCAAGCAAATACAGCCCTTGGAAGGCGATTTTTGGGTAAACTACTGAGGAGTTCCAGCTCACAGGCCTGTCCCCACGCTCATGCCCCTGATGAATTATGACAGATTCCTTCACCCCACCCCATTTGTTAGTTCTTGGGATGGTAGTTGGACAAGGTGATCCAGAGCTTTCTGTTTTGCTGGCAGTGGTCTTGAGATGGCCACTGCTTCAGATAGGCCCTGGACTTCAAGGACACGGCCATGCAGGTGTGGTATGGTGGGATTAAACCAGCCCAGGGTTGAACACCTGCAGCAGGTGCAGCAGAGGGGAGACAGTGTGGTCCTGAACAGTGTCCTCAACTCTCAGCCTCAGCCTCGTTGCTACTGAATGGGGACCCGAGCACCTGCTCACAGTCCGTGGGGAGCATCCAGAGGGAGCGCTGAGGTGTTGCCACTGGACGGAAGTCACCTCGGATGTGCCATCCTACGAAGGGCAGCTTCGATCCTGCAGCTGCCGAGTGGCCTGGCGAACACCGGGAAGGGCAGGTAGAGGCAAGCGCAGGTCCCTCTGCTATCAGACTCTCAGAGTCCAGCTGCAGATACGACGTGCTCCCTGGGGGGAGTGGGGCCCGGGGCCTGGTACAGAGCACAGGGCTCCTTCACGGAGAAGCCTTTGGCTGATTTCGTTGGCTTCGTGCATCAATTTGTCAGTCAATACTCAACAGCTAGAGGTTTCTGAGTTGAATAAAAAGGGGAAACGTACGTTCAGTTTTTTGCTCTGCACAATGAAAGTACCGCAGAGAAGAACTAACGGGTCACTCGTGCGCAGCTCGGAGGAGAGAGTGCTTCGGAGAATCGAAGAGAATAAATAAATGATTTCTGAGCTGAAAAGAAGGTGGCGGAAGCCCTTGCTCCTTCACCCTGTGGTGGGCCGAGGCAGTGCGGGCGCACGGCAGGGCGGCTTTGTTGGCTGCAGCCGCCCCCTCTCATTCTCTTCTCTTTTCAGGATATCACTGAGGGGATCGCAGCAGGAAATTGCTTGTGCTTGTCAGCTGACTGGGCAGGGACAGGGCAGGCCAAGAGCTGAGGCTCCCTATCCCGGCCTGGAGACGGTGAGCCGGACAGAACACAGGCTCTGAGGTGCCCTGACCTCTGCTCGACCTTGACCTGCAGGCTCACGGCCTCCCTGTGAGGGAAGCTGGAGTGCAGAGGGGCAGGGCGCTCGTCTTGTCTGGGCCACCTGCCCTGCCCCAGGCCTCACCTGGACGGCTCCACCCTCTCCAGGGGAAGGGGTCCTGCCCAGTGTGAATCAGCATTTCCAAGGACCACTCGGTCCCACAGCCTGGATTCTGCTTGGTGTTTTGATTATATGATGCTCCTCTCTCCAGGACCTAGAAAAACTTGCCTTGGAATAAAATAAAAGGTTAAGCAGCTCCACTGTTGCTACCCAGGAGGAAACACGAAAGAGAAACGCCCACGGGCAGCTCTCTGCGCAGTCGGGCATTTGCTGTGGTTCTTGCTACTTTGGCATATCCCTGGTGACATCGTGCCCTGCTTCGATCAAAGGACACATAGAAGGTTCCTAGGACCGATTTTCAGATAAAAGGACCAAAATCTAGCACTGCAGATCATCAGTGAGGTTTTTCTGCCAGAAAACAGAAGATTTTTTATATTTGTCTAGCCAGAATCGCACAACAGGTCAACAGGAAACATAGTACCAGGCCCTCCAGGTGGTGTATGTCATCTGCTTAGAACAGTATGTTCTCTCTGGCCACCCTGACCTGAAAACAACTTATCTAGCGCCCACAGGATCGTGCTACCTAACACCATGTGTGGCATCTGGGCGGTTCAGGAGTGGACAGTTTCTGAACAGGTCAGATAAGTGAACAGCTCTCTGAATGCTGTCTTCACGTGGGAGATGTGTGAATCAGGGTCTGTCTGGCTGACTCAGGGATGGCTGGGGACAGGGCTGCTCCTGCATAGAGCACCTCTTCTGACGGCAGTGCCGTGGACACAGGATGAGACCTCTGAAGACTCAGGGCACAACTTCTGCACACCAGAAGGCACCTGAGTGGATCCCAGATCTCAGAGCACCAACAGGGGCCCCATGAGGCTGGAGGCCCAGTTTCAGAGTAAACTACGGACACAGGGCTTGGTATAAGGTGGCCAGGGAGCACAGTTTGAGAAGCACTCCTTTATAATTTCTTTATTCAAACAGGAGTCCCCTAAAGTGACCCCCGGCAAAGCAGGATGCCATTTGTAGAATTCTCAGGGAAGGAGACAAACAGGAATCTGGGCATTGACAGCATCTCCAGAGCCAGGAAGCTTCAGAGCAGGCGAGCATGGGACCCTGCCTTGAGGGCCAGGCCACAGAGCGGGAGCCCAGACAGGGACATTGCCTCCTGCCTGCCTCGTGCTCCTTGGCCTGCCTGGCTCCTGCCTTCACACTGCTCTCTGCCCCTTTGCATGTCCCAGACTTGCGGGGCCAGAGCCTTCAGTGCCGTCGGGCTCTCACTCCACCTGTGCCCCAGTTCCAGGCACATACCAAAGGCCCGAGGCAGGGGTTCCCTGTGGACAGGACTTGCATTCTGGGCCAACAGGTCACTTCCCCCACATGCTGGGCCCTTGCAGAGGAGCCTGGGCAGGTGGCCTCAGGAAGCACGGGACACAGCTTCTGGGGCTCCCCTGGTAGCAGGAGCCCTCAGGAAGCGTCTCGGCCTGGCCCTGCTGTGGAGGAGGCGGCCAACACAGCCTAAGCACAGGGGTCCTTCCTCCCTCTGGAGGCGAGGTGCCCACCTCCCTGTGCTCACAGATGTTCCCCTTCTCCTCCTCGTCTTTCTCCCTGTCCATCTACCCCACGGAGCGTAGCTCTGCCCTTGGCTGATCGCATGCCCCCTCTGCCCAGCTGCCTTTGGTCCGCATTCCTGGGCCTGCCTCCCTGCATGGCCTGTGTCGGGGAGCCACTCATGATGGTCACCCAGTTATGGTGCCACTGGACTCACATGGCCTTTCCAGCCTCCTTTGCTGCCTTCTCACCAACACCGGAGCCTCTGCTCTGCCCTGGGCTGCAGGACGCGGCTGCACCTGAGATTCCAGGAAGGTGCAGTGGCCAAGAGCGCCACTCCTCCCTGCCCTCTGGAGACGCTGTGCAGGCCTCCCAGCCCTGCCCTGGCGCTCCTAGTGCCCCCGGAAGGTGGCTCCTCCCATGGGATGCGAGCTGGCTGCCACAAACTCTGTCCCGAGGTCTCTGGCACTCAGCGACACATCACCTCCCAGGGACCCACGGCCAACAGCAGCTGCCGCCTGACACCAAGGTGGCAGGGACTTCCGCGGTGCTGACTGCAGCAGCACCAGCCTTCACCCTTGCCTCTCGGCAGCACAGCACGGTTCCTGCCTCCCTCCGGGCTGTTCCTGAGCTGTGGCCACTGCCTCCCGGGCCCATCCCTGGCCCTGCACCACACACCTGCCACCCTTGGTAAGCCCGCTTCCTTCTCGCCCGCCCGTCTCCACAGCCACTCGCCCAGCCGAGGACACACCCATCCAGAGCTGCCCGAGAGCTGCAGGTTTGCTTCTCAACTATCTGCTCGGGACCTTTACTTGTGCCCTCTCAGGATTTAAGGAAACTAAAGTATGTGACCTTCTTTGGGAGCAATAGGACGGATGTGTAAACACCCCACCTGTTGAGCCGGGTGGCGGGTTATGTGACTGGGAAGAAGGTTAGTGAGTGACTGGCACAGAATCCTCAGATGCCAGGAATAGCGTGAGGAGAGGGTCCAGGCTGGGAGGCTCCTACAGCCTCGGAGCGCCTCTGACACGGTCGCCTTGGTCCGGCACAAGGAAGAGGAAGAGCAAGGCGCCTCCGCCTGCTTGGGTGGAGGCCAGCCTTCGTACTCCAATACAAAAGTGAGGCCTGACATGCAGGAGCTTTAGTCTATGGAGTAGAACCGTCCTGCACAGAGGGTAAGGCATCTGCCCGTCAGCCCAGCTATGGGCCTGGGGAAAGAACGGAGAAGGAAAGAG
>PVHX01000146.1:0-15366 GCA_004024805.1 Geosciurus inauris
AGGAACTCTGGATGCAGCAGGGGGGAGGGGGGAGGAAGGAAAGGGAAATGGGAATAGTAATGATGATTGATTGAATGGGTCATTACTACCCCTGGTGCATGTATGAAGACACAAATAGTGTGACTCTTTATGATTTGCAACCAGAGAAATGGAAAAACTGAGCTCTGTTTATGTACTATGACTTGAAACGCATTTAAATTAAAAAAATAAAATAAAAAAAATGCATGAGATAGTGTATCACATTTTCCCATCTCTGGGGCTAAGATGGTTTTCCTTTTTGGTACTGGGGATTGAACCAGGGGCGCTTAACCACTGAGCCACATGCCCAGCCCTTTTAAATATTTTTCTTAGCAAAAGAACCTTGCTAAATTGCTAAGGGCCTTGCTAATTTGCTGAGGCTGGGATTACAGGCATGTACTACTGTATCCAGCCCTCTCCTGAATTATAAGACCAAGCCTGTCAATAAAAATGATCAATGGTAAAAAATCTTGGGGGACTGGAATACTCCTTCCCTAAATAATGAGAACACTTTACAAATACCTTACTACCAAAATCTCCAAATTCTGTGCCTTTAATATTATCATACCCTGGGGCTGGGATTGTGGCTCAGTGGTGGAGCGCTTGCCTCGCATGCGTGGGGCCCTGGGTTCGATCCTCAGCACCACATACAAAGCAATAGAATAAAGACATTGTGTTCATCTACAACTAAAAAAAAAAAAAAAAAAATTATCATACCCTTTTTTTGAAAAGGGTAGTTTTCTTTATGAGGTCACTGGCCCACTTCAGTCTTAAAGACTAACACAACACAAATTAAGCTACCCTTTTATGGCCTGAATGTGTGTGTTTTCCTTCTTCTGAAATGGCCTATTACTGGTCTACTTATGGCTGGAATAGCCATCGTGCAGTGAGAAGCACATGCATGCCCTCTGGCACATAAGAACGCTCTACCACGGAGAGTAGTAGCAATGAAGTGCGTCAGCTCTTTGGCTATAAGAACAGCCCATTTACAAACCCAGATAACCAGAATGCATGTGGGTCTATGTGTGGGACTCAGGAGTGCCAGCGAGCTACAAGGAGCTAATTCAGATTAAATCCAGGAATATGTCCCAATATTCCAAGGACATTCCTTTGACTTGTTGGTGCTTATATTTTCAGTTCTGTGCCAATGTTTTCAAATTCTGCTTATCTGTATGGCAACAGAAATTATACATCAGCAGTGTTAGTTTAGCAGACAGATTTTACTACAGCAAAGTGTAACTATTTTTTCTTTCTTTCTTTTTTTTGGTGATACTAGGGATTGAACCCAGGGTATTTTTTCTTTATATCTTCAATTACACTGATACTTAGGATGGCAAAACTCTCATTTTCAGTGACTCAGGGGTCACAGTAACTGTCTGTAGGAGCATACCTTTTTGAATGGTGCAATATTAAGAACCAAACAAGCTTGTTGGAAAAAGACTAGGAATTCAGTGATACTTCTCTACCTGCAACTTGATACATTTCTCAGCAGGCACATGTATAAAATTCAGTAGGGTTTATTATAATACTCACTTACTAATAATATTCCAGGAGACTGAGTTTACTGCAAATAAGTTTACTTTGACTTTTTCACAATCAAAAGAGGGAGTATATTATTACTTTTCCCCGTTTTTAAAAAAATGATAGTCAGGGCTTAAAAAAGTAGGTATTCAATGGCTCAAAGGCTGAGGCAGGAGGATCGCGAGTTCAAAGCCAGCTTCAGCAAAAGCGAGGTGCTAATAAGCAACTCAGTGAGACCCTGTCTCTAAATAAAACACAAAAGAGGGCTGGGGATGTGGCTCGGTGGTCAAGTGTCCTTGAGTTCAATCCCCGATAACCACTCCTCCCCCCAAAAAAGGTATTTAATATTCAAATCTATTTTTCTGACAACTGTCAGTCAACACAGTTCCTGTGTATTCAAATAAAGCCTAGACATAAGGGTCATTTACATACTACTGTGAAGTTGGAACAAATCATACACCAACAACAGACTCATCTTACCTATCCTCAGAAATCTGATTATAGATTAATTAGCAATGTTCTGACCCTTTAAAATAGGAAGTAGTGAATATGAAAAGGGAACATAGCATCCTGTTTCTATGTTCTAAATATGATTTCCACTGAAATACAGAATCACTCAGAGCTCAAAACATGGTGAACTAAAATCCCAAAGCATTAAGAGATCAAGCCTGTTGTTAATATCAGATTATAAATTAACGACTACACTTTTCTTCTTTTTGTTTTGGTACTAGGGATTGAACCCGGGGTGCTTTTACTATTGAGCTACTCCTTCAGTCCTTTCTATATTTTATTTTTAGAGAGGGTCTCACTAAACTGCTGAAGTTGGCCTCTAACTTGTGATGCTCCTGCCTTAGCCTCCCAAGTCATGTGCTCCATTGCACCTGGCTACATTTTCATTTCTGAGAACATAAGGAAATATTCACTTTCTTGACATACAAGTTGCACAATTTTAAGTTACAAAGGGCTTGGAGATAGACTATCATCATAAGTGTCACCTTATCCCCAATTACCCTTTATACATTGGCTTTACCTGTAAGTCAAATATACTTACGTTTCCGATCATCACCACATGCAACTTCAGCAAGATACCGGAAGTAATCTCCCTTCATTTTCAGATAGAAGACCTTACTCTCTGGATTAGTTGCATTGGCTATTAAATACTTATCCAACAATTCCTGAAAGAAATAAGATAAAACAGTAAGCACTAATAAAAGCTATTTAATTACAGACAAGGACTTATAATATAATGACATGCTTCTGCCTATCATGCATTTGAATTGCCTACTATTAAAGTAACATTGTATCATTCTAGCCAGAACTTGAAGCATATTCTCACAGCAGGTTGTTGCCACTAGTTTCCCTGGCAGGCTTCAATCATGTGGCCTACAGTTTCTGACAGTAAAGCTGGATTACCCCAAACATTAGAAACAACCTGCCCTTTCACTCAGCCATTCATTCAACATTTATTGATCCTTGCATAGATGGCCAGGAATTTGACCAGAGTGAATACATATAAGACTGAAGATAAGTTCCTTGTTCCTAAAAAGCTCCCAGTCTATACACCAAGTGTTAAGAGATACGGGAATAACACTGCTACGGAAGCACAAAGATTAAGTAGCTGGCTCTGACAGAGACCCCAGAGGTGAGACAAACTTCCTAGGGAAGGGACACTTGAATGTCAAGAAGGAAGAAGGATGAACCAGGAAGAAAACAGGGATTTGCAATCATTTTAGGGAGGGGAAACAAAACATCTAAGACATCAAGTACCAGGGAGAACAGTACAACCAGGGAACAAGTAACTCATCACGCCTCGAGCAGTATGCCCAGCACCCTCTAGGGACAAGCATCTGTCAAGAACAAGGAAGCACAGGAACTGTGAGTTTTAGAAACTTAAAACTGCAATTTTATGCCAACTGAATCTGAATTTTTTAAAAAACCAGTGCCAGGGATGGAACCCAGGTGCTTGAGCATGCTAAGTGCTCTACCTCTAAGTTACCCCCTCAGCCTCAATCTAAGTATTTTAAAAAGTGGGTATCCTTTTGTCTCTGATTTCATATCAAGATATCTGCACTTGATCCAATGAACCAGTGCTGCTCAAACATAGTATTTTTATTTCCAAGGTGCCAGGTATGACCAAGAGTATTAAAAAAAAAAAAGTCACAAAAAACAAGTATGGTATTTTAAGACTGCCAATTTTACTTGATGTGAAGTAATTAAGATCTTTCTGGCCAGGCACAGCAGCGCATACCTGTGATCTCCAGTAACTGGGAGACTGAGGCAAAAGGATCACAAGTTCAAAGCCAGTCTAAGCAACACAGCAAGACACTGTCTCCAAATAAAAAGAATAAAAGGACCAGGGGATGCAGCTTAGTGATATAGCACCCTTGGATTCAATCCCCATACAAAAAAAAAAAAAAAAAAAAAGTACTAAAATATTATGGAATATAATGAAATTCTCTTAGAAATTTTTAGATATTAACACCCACGGCATAGGTTTGTTTTGGTAATAAATCCAGCACACAGATGTCAAAGCTTACTATAACCATGTCACATGTTAAATGCTCATTAACATGTGCTGTTATGGGCCAGTTGCCCAGCCCTAGGTGCATAGTTTGAGAGGAACTGTTCCAGGCAAAGTTAAACTAGTGAAAAATTCTAAGCAAAGAACAGAGAAAATTAAGCTTGCACTTTGGTAAAGTAGTCACAAACTATCAGTTAAGGAGATATAAAAGTACCAACAATGATACAAAGTTGAGGAGTTTGTAGAATAACCCAGTAAATCTGCTTCAAATCCAGATAAATTCATTACTGACGAAAATGAAGACTGTTTACAGATCTAAAATAACAAGTTTAGGAAATGTAGTTCTAACCCAAGAAACCTTGTTTACCTAATTTAAAAACGACCCAAACAAAAAAACATGTAAAATATTTAAACTAAAAAAATATTTTTAAAAAGTTGTATTTATCACTGTGTCACATCCCCAGCCCACTAAAAGAATATTTTAAAAGGCCTGAGATTGGGGAAGTTACACCCCACAAAAATAAAATTAGTAGAAAATTGCATAATAAACTCCCAGAAGTTCATATATTATCAAAGTGGTAAGTATGAAAACCATGGCTGAAGCTGGAGAGTTGCGGGGCCAGGCGTGTGGCAAAGGTGCCAAAGGGCTACACCCAAGGAGGAAACAAGCGCTGCTCCAGCATCTCCACACTCAGAAGGGGAAACGGAAGCAAAGGATTCTTTTCTAAGAATTTCTTCTGTTCAACATTACCAACACAATTTTAATGGTTATTTAAAAACCCAAAAAGTCTTCCCCAGAACTTTAGAAAGTCACACTACTTTTTTCCCTCTATGTCTGACTTTTAATTTTAAAATTGAAAGTTTAAAATTTTTATAAATCGAATTTAGCATCTCTTTTTTTTAAGGGGGAGGCAATAGTAAAATAGCCATAAAAAAAGTTCTGAATCTCAAACTGACTCACTGCTGTTTTTAAAAACTTTTTTTTTGGCACTGGGGACTGAACCCAGAGGTGACCCACTACTTTTTATTTTTATTTTGAGGCAGAGTCTCACTAAGTTGCTAAGGCTGGCTCTGAACTTGTGATCCTCCTGCCTCAGCCTCCAGAGCCACTGAGATTACAAGCATGAGCCACCACTCCTGGCTTTTTCTTTTTAAATAAGAAAAACAAGATTCTGAAAAGTAGCATCAAATAAAACAAATAGTATCTCTATTGAGGGAAATGCAGTCTGTTCCCCTACCAAGGAACTCTAATGTAAGAAGGGGGAAAAAAGTGCCTCTCCTTTCTCTTCTTCCTCTAAATGCATCAGTTAGTTATGATGAAATTTCAGAGGATCTCTGTAAAGGTGCCAGGTCTGGTGAGACCTTACTTGAAGTCACAAAGAAAGATAGCCTTTAAGACCTAGTACTTTGTAATTGTGGTAAGAGTACAGCAGCAGAGCCAGAGAAAAGTCTGACTAAATGAGGGCTCAGGGTAAGGAGCAGAGACAAGAGAAATTTCCCTCGGAGCACTAGTCTCTCCTGAGTCACTAATGTTTAGGTGTGGGCTGCTCATGAGGACCTGTTGACATGGACTGTATCACAATTACAAGCACACTCGCCTTCTGAGGATTCAGTAAGCTGCTACCATCTAGTGCATTAGTTAGAACACAGCCAGTTATGAGCCAACTTCTCCTTTCTAAAATTAATTTTAACAACTAGTTTGCACATAGCCATTACGTACGATTTACAGTGTTGGGCTTTTATAAAGTGACTTGGACATTACTTCCATCCTGGAGTTTCAGCCAGGTATCATGGGTTCTTTGTCAGATGCCACTAGCTCTCTGTGAAGGAAACAACAGGTACAGAATAATTCTGTCTTCCCATATGATATTAATAGTAGAGATGTGTATTTTAGTTCAATTAAAAGACAATGGATGCTGCTTCAGTCTTACCAAAATGATCATGGTTCTATCTAGTACAAGAGATCAGCTATTAATACGAGATAGAATATAGGCTACAAAAACTTGAGGCTACAGCCTGGCTGTACAATTTAATTTGTAGTATTTTAAAAAATTATTTTTAAAAACTCAATACAGATCAAAGACAGAAAAAAAACCAAACAACAAACCAACCCAAACTTACAACTGGCTCCCTGAAAATCTTTCCAAATAAGTGTATTAATTAAAGGGCTGTGGATGTGGCTCAGTGGTAGAATGCTGGCCTACAGTGCTTGAAGCTCAGCACTGGGAGAGAAGGGGTACTGGGAAGACATCAGGAAAGAAGCAGGGAATCAACCTCAACATTTATATAGTTAAGACTTATCAATGAAGCCAGAGCTCCCCCTTATAAACTCTTTAATTGGGAAATTCTATGCTTTGGGGAGCTTTGGGGGCGGGGAACATGAGCTCCTGCCAGTGCTCAGTGTTACTTGACTGAGAGGCAGAAGGCAAGCAGGAGCACACTCCTTTTTGAAATGTGAGAGAGCATAAAAATTCTACCATCATTTCAATAGTTTTTCCATAAATCATTTGTCTTCAGTGGTAGTATTCCACAACACTCAACAAATTTATATTTTTATACTAAATTCATTGATACGTGATTTCTGATTTTTTTTTTTTTTGGTACCAGGGATTGAACTCAGGGGTATTCGACCACTGAGCCACATCCCCAGCCCTATTTTGTGTTTTATTTAGAGACAGGGTCTCACCAAGTTGCTTGGCACCTGGCTATTGCTGAGGCTGGCTTTGAACTCGCGATTTTCCTGTCTCAGCCTCCCAAAGTGCTGGGATTACAGGCATGCGCCATCACGCCCAGCTTAATTTCTGATTTACAAACAAAATAAGCTGTTCTGTCATTATAGAGCTTTCTCTTTATATAGATCTGATTTAAGAAAAAATAGGTAACCAAAGAGCTTTAAAACAGGAGCAAAATAATCCACAAGAAACAAATGTTCTAAGGCTTTTCAATTTCCTATCAGCTTACTAAAGTTCATTAATATGCAGTAGTAACATGTTCAATCTCTAATTTTAGGTCACTAGTACAAACAAACAAAAATCTTAAAATGGAGCATAAAGCCAAACTCAAATTAGAAACGTATGTGTGTGTGTTTGCGTGTGTGAGGAGTACTACTAGGGACTAAACCCAGGGGTGCTCTACCACTCAGCCACACCCATTTCCCCTGTTTTGTTTGGAGACCAAGTAATACTAACTTGCAGAGGCTGATCTCAAATTTGTGATCCTCCTGTCATAGCCTCCAGAGTCACCTGGATTACAGATGTGTGCTACCATATCCAGCTCAAATATTTAATCAGTAACACAAATGAAGTAGAGCTTTAGACATCAGATTATCATTTGTGGAAATGACTTATGAACTGTCATTAGCTCTATGAACTCTTATGGCAAATTGGTTTCCAAGAGTCTGTTTTTTTAACTATATAATGAGGGTATTATGATCTTAAAAACCTTCTAATTTCAAGCCCCATTCTACCCTGAGTATACTCACTAGGGTTAAATTTCATAAAGAATTTGCTGCCTTAACCAAGGAAGCAATGAAACACCTAAGCCTTGATCCAAGTCGATCATATGTCATCATTTGTGGAAATGTTTTCTATCATTAATTAAAGGAATGCACTGAATAGTTAATTATCCTTGCATAATTTAAAAATTATTGGGCCAGACGCAGTGCCACATGCCTGTAATCCCAGCAACTTGGAAGGCTGAGACAAGAGGATCCCAAGTTTGAGGCTTCTGCAACTTGGTGACACGCTGTCTCAAAAACAAAAACGTTACTGGATTTAGAAATGCTTAGACAAGAATCCACAAATGCTGAATTCCAAACCCCCTCTGATGCCCAAAAAATTCATTTCTTAAAGCATGAAGTGAAACTTTTCAGAGAAATCAAGCAAGCCTTACGACACGGGCTGTGTGATCAGTTGATGACAGTACATGGCAGAGCACATAATTTAGAACTCACACTCAAGCTACAAAGCCTAATCAATTCCTTCCCACTTTAAATGCTGTCAAAATTTTTCACTTAGGCTACAGCAAATCCCCAAACCTCTACAAACTAACTTAATGAAGTGGTGAAGCTAGAGGAGAGCACTGACTATGTGCTGGTCTGCCCAGGACCAACTCAGTTTAAGCTGCCATCCCAGTATGATTATTAATGCCGTTTCTTTTCATTCCTAGAAGTATCTTGTTTTTGAAAGATATTACACGATCATCCTGTAGAACAGGTGAGGTGTAACACATTATACTCAAAGCTTTCTAGTTTGCTTCCTCCCCGACTCCCATTACTGACCAGAAGGGCCTAAAGTATGCTAAGCACCGGCTCTACCATGGACTTACATTCCCAATTCCCAAAGTATTTTTTTCAGCACTTACAAGGTAAGGAATTAAACTTCTTGCTGTACCCTTCATGTTCACATAAAAGACACTTCTTTAGATATGCAATAAGAACCACGTGGTGACTTCTAATCACTAAGACTTTTTAAAAACACCAATTACGTTATTTATCAAATGAACAGATACTAATTGAAACAACCCAACTGTAAATATTAACCTCGTCATGTCCCAAAATAATCAAAGCAATTTTGGTAATGATACCTTGGACTTAAAATAATAGTGCCCCACTTCCCCTACCCAATCATCCCTTCAGATAATGTTTCATAACTAATGTTTAATGCTCTTTTAACTATATTAAAATAAAATTAGTGGGTCATAATACACTTACAGATAATTTAAAAATTTATAACATTTGTTAAAGTCCTAAGGTATAAGGGACAAATAATTATAATAAAACAATATGCATTTCAGTATGTAAATATTTACATATCCACAGTGTAAACAGAAGTTAGTTGGTTGGATGTCTGCCTCTAAGAATCACCTATACAACAATTTTCAATTACAAATAGACAGTCTATTCAAATATCACGAATGGCCTATCCAGTCAGTAACAAGCAAAACAAAGTACAACCTTCTCTTGCTTTTTAAACAGTAGTTGCATTCCTGTTTAATTTGGTGTTATTAAACACCATAAAATAAAACTCTTCTAAAAAGGAGCAACCAAGCCAAGTGGTGGCACACACCTGTAATCCCAGCACTCTAGAAGGCTGAGACAAGAGAATCACAAGTTTAAAGCCAGCTTCAGCAACGGCGAGGTGCTAAGCAACTCAGTGAGACCCTGTCTCTAAATAAAACACAAAACAGGGCTGGGAATGTGGCTCAATGGTTCAGTACCCCTGAGTTTAATCCCCAGTACCAAAACAAACAAACAACCAGGCCTAGCAATCTCAGGGGCCAAAGCAGAAGGATCACCAATTTCAGGGCAGCCTCGCAAGTTGGCAAAAGTTAGTCTCAAATTAAAAAAATAAAAAGAATTGGAGACGTAACTCAATGGTAGAGCATTCCTGGGCTCCACCCTCAGGACTATAAACAAAAACTACTGGATAGACTTCCATAATTCAAGATACACATGTAAGTTCCATAGAGAAAGCTATATGGATGCTATTAAAAACAAACAAACAAAAAAGAAACTATTCAAGGGGATCATAAAATTAATGAAGGAATCAGAAGACAAGTGGAAGGGTTAGTTCTAAGTACTTAAAAATAAGTGTTAATAAAAATAATAAGTTACGTTGAAATTATTAAAGAATCCTTTAGAGAGATATATTTAGATATATATTTAAACATTTATGAATTATAACAGATGATGCCAAAGACTTCAGAACAACTGGGGTTTGGAGGCAAGGCTAAAAAAAAACAGAATCCCTAACTGTTGAAGCTGGGTATGGGTATATATTATTTTCTTCATTTCTGTGTAAGTTTGAAAATTTTCCTGACTAAAATAATCACGAAGATTTTAAAAAGAAAAAGAAAGAAGCCAGGAGGAAAAGACAGAATACAAAGAATTAAGAAAGGGCTACTTGGAGGTGAGAGGAACGAAAGGGGTTTCATTATAAAATCAAAACAACTAAAATATTTAGAGATGGATGAAGGGAATATTAATAATATGGAAGGCAGATCCAAAGATACTACATAGAACACAGAATAAAGAACTAACAAGATGAAAAAAGGTAGAGAAGTTGTAAGACACAAATACAAAGTCTAAAGATAATATCCAATAGGAATTTCAGGGGAGAACAGAAAGAATGAGGAAGAAATGTTAATCAGAGGTAATGGATAAGACAATATGTAATAGTATAATCATCTTCAAATTGGTAAAGCACACTAAATCTCAAGCAAGATAAAATAAAAATAAATTCATACCTAGACCATCATGGTAAAATTGCAGAATGCCAAAGACAAGAAAATTCTTAAAAGCAACCAGAGAAATGACAGGTTACCTATAAAGGAAGAAACAACAACATGACTGACAGTTGATTTTTCATAAAACAATCAAGAAACTTCAAAGTGCTGGGAACAACAACTGTCAGCTAGAATTCCATAACCAATTAAAGTACCATATAAAAGCAAAGATACCTTCAGACGAAGACAGATGTTCCCACTCAGGCCATTACTGAAGGAATCTTTTTAGAGTGGGAAGGAAGAAGTAATGGCATAAAGGAAAGATACCAACTGGAATATTAACAGTAACTAAAATACCAAGAAACCAAAAATTTCCTAGTCATAATCTTTGAAGACTTCTCAGTCTCCCCCAAACTGAGGAAACATAGAATTATTACAAAATGCTGAATGTGATAATTCATGTGTGTGAAGGACTGCATGGCTATTAAATCAAAATCATTAAGAGGACAGTGCTCTTCAATTCTTTTAAAGGACTAGGTAAATTTTGAAGGGTAGTTGTTTTTTTTCCTTAAGACCAACAGCATCTGCTTTAAGACTACACTTGTGGGGCTGGGATTGTGGCTCAGCGGTAGAGAGTTTGCCTTGCATGCGTGGGGCCCTGGGTTCGATCCTCAGCACCGTGTACAAAGCAATAAAATAAAGACATTGTGTCCATCTACAACTAAAAAAATATATATATAAAAAAAAGAGTACACTTGCTGAAATCTGATAACCAAATTATGATAATTCGCTCCAATAGGAAATGTTTAATTTCTCAAACATTTCAATTGTCCGCTGTGTATTTTAAGATAACCAACAAGGGGCTGGGATTGTAGCTCAGCGGTAGAGCGCTTGCCTCGCATGCATGAGGCCCTGGGTTCCATCCTCAGCACCACATACAAAGCAATAAAATAAAGACATTGTGTCCATCTACAACTAAAAAAAAATATTAAAAAAAAAAAAAAAGATAACCAACAAGACATGCATGCATTCATCAACATGACTAACCAATTCACATGTCAGTAATTCACAAATCTATTCCTTACCTAGTTGGGCAATTTACTTTTACAGTTCTGCACCTCAATTTTCTCATTTATACAATAGTTATTGATGATCCCTACTTCATGGGGTTGTTGTGAAGATTAAATGAGTTAATAACACACTACTTGGTTCAAACACCTCAATTATTACGCACCACAACACAGATCTTTTTCTTACACACGAGGGTGAGTGCCTCCTATATTTACTGACATCTAGATGGATCATTGGAATTTTAAGCTTTACTTGGTTTTTTTTTGGTACTGGGGATTGAACTCAGAGACACTCAACCAAATTTTCAAAAAAAACCCCCAAAAACAAAAAAACAAATGGCCAACAAATATATGATAAAATATTCAACATCTCTAAGAATCAGGGAAACACAAATCAAAACTACACTGAGATCTCATCTCACTCCAGTTAGAATGGCAATTATCAAGAACACAAACAATAATATCTGCTGGTGAGGATGTCGGAGAAAAGGTATAATCATACATCACTGGTGGGACTGCAAATTAGTACAACCACTTTGGGAAGCAATGTGAAGATTCCGCAAAAATCTAGGAACGGACAACACCATGTGACCCAGATGTTCTACTCCTACAACAGTCAAACATTTTCTCTCATATGTGGAAGCTAGTGCAAAACAAGGGAAAGATGATAGTGGGGGAGGGGATAGGATATCATAAATATTTAGGAAAGATAAGTAGAGTAGAAGAGCGAGGGAGGAAGGAAAAAAGTGATAGAAGAAATATGGAATGAATTTAACAAAATCATGCCATATACATATATAAATGTACTAAAAAGAATTTCACCTTCATGTACATGTAGAAAATACCAACAAAAAATAAATAAATAAAGGAGTTATAGAAAGATCAATACGGGAGAGGAGGAGAATATGGGAAGGAAGGAGAGGCAGGAAAGGGGATGGAAATCAAATTCCTTGCATGTATTATATTGTCAAAATGAATCCAAATACTATGTATACTTATAATGCTCTAATTAAAAAAAATACTGATGGGTAGATCAGAAAAAACAATGAGAGTCATGGAAACAAAAGGGACAGGCACTGTAGAAGAAAGATCCAATACATGTGAATCATGGTCAATGCACCAACAAATTCACCCTTACTCTGGAGATGTCCATCCTTACACATTTGAGAGCACATCACATAAGAGCACATCCAGTTGCTCTTATTATCATGCTACATTCATTAAGCCAACTTTCTGATTATGACTTGATTCCCATTTATCTTCCTCCTGAAAGAGATTACACCAGTCACATCAACACAAGTAATGCAATCCTTGTGCTAATTATTTCTCAATGTAAATGAATAAACTAACTTTGTTTCATACAACCATCACATGAGCTTGATTACTGCACATCTATCTTGGAAAAATGGCTCCACCCTGATTAAAGCTAAAGGCCACACCATGAATTGCAGCAAATCAACAGTGCTATGTGGGAAATAACACGCCCTATCCACATTTCCAGTTTTTCTGTAGTGCTACATGGCTGAGCATCATTACGTTTTGAAATATACATATATCTACTAGATTTCCATAAGCTCTAAGCAGGAATACATTTATTTCCAAACCATTTCTATACTTATTATTCTACTGCCCTCTTATTTTTCCAGGTACCCAGGCTCATCAGCACTGCCTTGGACTTTTACACTACATCTCACATTCCACCACCAGCTTTTTTTTTTTTTGGTACCAGGGATTGAACTCAGGGGCACTCAACCACTGAGCCACATCCTCAGCCCTATTTTTGTGTTTTATGTAGAGACAGGGTCTCAACTGAGTTGCTTAGTGCCTCACTGTTGCTGAGGCTGGCTTTGAACTCGCGATTCTCCTGTCTCAGCCTCCCTAAGTGCTGGGATTACAGGCATGCACCACTGCACCCAGCTTCCACCACTGGGATCGATTTAAGTCCTACTGATTCTATTTCCTTAACAGTATTTCCCCATCTTTTTAGTGACATTCCTCCTCCCTCACCTTTGTGCTGGGGATTGATCCTCAGCACCACCTAAGAATAAAAATACAGGTATTGTGTCTGCCTACAACTAAACAAATACATATGTGTGTATGTATGAAAGTATGCACTCCGCCACTCAGCTACACCCTGCGCCTGCATTCCTAGTATTATTACTCAAGTTAATCTTATCATTTCACCTCAACTAATCTAATAAACTAACTGACCTACCAGGTTTTAGGGCTGTCCTTTCTCTAATCCATTTTGTACCCTGAGGGTAGATTAACCTTTTAATTTTAATTTAAATTTTTTTTTGGTATTAGGGCTTTAACCCAATGAGCTACATCCCCAGACCTTTGCTAAATTGCTGAGGCTGGCCTTGAACTTGCAATTCTCCTGCTTCAGTCTCCTGAGTCACTAGGATTACAGGTGTACACATGTCTGGTTTGGGATTTGATTCTGACAGTAACAAAAAAGACCCAACATTAACTAGAATACTTCTTTAAAATAATGTCATGAAGCTGGGTGTGGTGGCTCACACCTGTAATCCCAGCGACTCAGGAGGCTAAGGCGGGAGGATTTCAAGTTCAAAGCCAGCCTCAGGAATTTAGTGAAACCCTAAGCAATTTTGTCTCAAAAAATGAAAAGGGAAGGGGATGTGGCTCAGTGGTTAAGTGCCCCTGGTTCAAGTCCCAGTACCCTCTCCCGCCACCCCCCCCCCCAAAAAAAAGAGAAAGAAAAACAAGTCATGAATTAATCTGAGAGTTGTCATGATGTCAGGGAATTTATATACTCTTTAGACCTAAGTGAGTATATTCCACTGACGCTACAGTGAAAGTAAAATAAGCAAAACAGTCTATGCAATCAAGTGGTTATTTCTGTGGGCAAGTAAGAGCAAAAACCTACAGGCTAAAGAGACAAAGGGAGGAGGAAGAAGGTAAAGAGAATCCAATACTTTGCATAAAAAGAAAGAACTTACTTCCCTGCCCCAAATAAAATTCCTAAATCCTTTTTCCTGGTCCATAAGATCTCTAGCCACCTCTATTCCATGACACAAGCAAAATTTACAATATTGCTATCAGCATCTGCTACAGCACAGTGATGTCTTATGGAGGACTGGACAGTCTTTTATGAGCTTGATGCATTCTACAGCCCCCAATCAATCAGCCACCTAAAAAGAAAAGAAAAGAAAAACAATCAAGAGCAGGGTGTGGTGGCACATGCCTATAATCCCAGTGACTCAGGAGGCTGTGGAAGGAGCACTGAAAATTCGAGGCCAGCCTCAGCAACTTAACAAGACCTTGTCTTAAAAATAAAGAAATAAAAATAAAAAGGGCTTGGAGATGTGGCTCAGTGGTTAAGTGCCCCTGGGTTCAATCTCAACAAACAAACAAAAAACCCCACCAAAACCCAAAACCAAAACAAGACAAACCGAATCAAGCCACTATATTATATTTGAATCCTTACTGCTTACTGCTCCTACCTACCAGCTCTCTTATAAGGCATGAAAGAAAGAAAAGGATCAAGAGGAAATTTAAGAGCCTCTGAGGAAAAAAATTTTCTCCATCTGTAATTAAACTTAATGGATTGCTGGGCACAACATAAAAATATAACCTTAGAAAACAAAAACAATGCTTACTAGACTAGTACATTGGGGAAAAAATAAAGATGAAATCTTTATTCTTATATACCCTTACAGTCTACCACAAATACTAATGTGAATTGGATGCAATTCATTTTGGAAAAGTCACAAGAGGAATGTACAACACTGGTAAACTCCAGACAATACACAGCTGGGTCTCATTACAGACTTGGTAAAAAGGAAAGTGCTACATAAATGTATTCACCCATGCTTATGGAGGGGAGAGAATTAGAGCAAAGCAAAGAAAATATACCAGGCATGCTGATGCTCTCCTGTAATCCCAGCTACTTGGAGGCTGAGGCAGGAGGATTGCCAAGTTCAATGCCAGCTTGGGAAACCTCAGAGAAACCCTATCTCAAACAAAAAATGAGAGGTTTGGGGATAC
>PVHX01000146.1:15466-50445 GCA_004024805.1 Geosciurus inauris
GTACTGGGAGTTGAACTCAGGGGTACTCGACCACTGAGCCACATCCCCAGCCCTATTTTGTGTTTTATGTAGAGACAGGGTCTCACTGAGTTGCTTAGTGCCTCGCCGTTGCTGAGGCTGGCTTTGAACTCGCGATTCTCCTGTCTCAGCCTCCCTAAGTGCTGGGATTACAGGCTTGAGCCACCGCGCCCGGCTCCCTTTATTGATAATGGTTGGGCTATTACATCCCCAGAAGACCTATAAGCAAAACTAGTATTTTCTACTCTAGAAAAGGTGAATTTGAGTTCCACAGCTCACTAGCTGATTGTCAGTCTGGGGGAAAGGAGGATGAGAAATGACTGACTACTAATGGGTACAAGATTCTTTTTGTGGTAATGAAACTGTTTTGGAATTAGTAGTGGTGGCTACAAAGCTTAAAGAAGAAATTAAAAACCACTTAACACTTGAATTATACTTAGTTAAAAACAACAACAACAAAAAAATCCCCTTAACACCTTAAAAAAGTAAATTTTATGCCGGGCACGGTGGCACATGCCTGTAACCCCAGCACTTTGGGAGGCTGAGATAGGAGAATCATGAGTTCAAAGCTAGCCTCAGCAATGGTGAGGTACTAAGCAACTCAGTGAGACCCTGTCTCTACATAAAACACAAAATAGGGCTGGGGATGTGGCTCAGTGGTTGAGTGTCCCTGAGTTCAATCCCTGGTACCAAAAAAAGAGTAAATTTTATGGTATTTGAATTATACTTAGTTAAAAACAACAACAACAAAAACCCATGAACTAGCCAGGAATAGTGGCACGAGAATCACAAGTTCAAAGGCAACCTCAGCAACTCAGTGAGACCCTGTCTCAAACATAAATAAATCTTTAAAAAGGCTGGGGATGTGGCTTAGTAGTTAAGCACCTGTGGGTTTAATCCCCAGCAATAAAACCAAAAAAAAAAAAAAACAAAAAACCATGAACAAGTTGTTAAATAAAGACAACTAAGCCAAACTATGTTATAAACTCTTCTTTGAAACTGCAGAGGAAGGTGATTCAATCTTTAAGTTCCTTAGAGGAATGAATTTCCTTAAGAGAAATTCTTTGTACAGTAATCATTACAAAGAATTTAAAATGTCGCTACAGCTTTTAGTGTTCTTTATTTTTGAAAATGTTAAAAAAAACCACTAACAAAAAAAGCACACAAGACAAAAATGATTCAACAGTACTTAAGAAAAAGTTCAGGGCTCTTACAGATAATTTATAACCTCCATTCATCTCCTTAATCCTATTTTCTCCATGTAAACTCTCTAATCATAAATTCTACCATCACAGCAAAGAGTAACATATCTTACTGAAAAATATTGGAGGGCTGATATTAACAATCCTAATAGGTCCAGACTCAACAGATTCGGTAGCTGAATATGCTGCTCTGATATGCTAATAAAGAACTAAAAGGAAACTAGTTGTAATCTGGCTGAAATATTGTTTTATAAACATTCTACGAGATCATTTAGATTACAAGCAGAGTTCAGAAACCTGCCTTTAGCAAAAATAAATCACTGCTGGGCAACTTGGCAAAGAAGGCCCTCTGAGGTCCTTCAGAGCAGCAAGCCCTGCCTGTTGATCCTGTGTGCTCCCCCAGGACCAAGACGTGTTTGGTTCAGCACCTAGATGGTGAAGCCCAATGGCAAGACGCCAGAGGTAGAGAAAAACTCGGACCTCGACACCCCACCACAGGAGCTCCTCATCACAGCAGCCATGGAAAGTTAAGGTGGAGACAGCCAGAAAGATGTGATTTTTGTTGTAGGTCTTCAAATGAAATCTTCCCAGAAAATTCAAGTCCAGTTAGTACATGTATTAGAGAAAAAGTTCAGTAGGAAGCATGTGGTCTTCGCTGCTCAAAGAGTTATGCCTAAGTCAACTAGACAAAGTCACACCAAAAATAAGCAAAAGCATCCCAGAAACTGACAGCTGTACATGTTACGATCCTTGAGAAACCAGCCGGTCTTGCCAAGTGAAATTGTGTGCAAGAGGATCGGCAGGACACTGGATGGCAGCTGCTCATAAAAGTTCATTTGCAGAAGGCACAGAACGTGAAAACAAGGCTCAAACTTTTTCTGGTGTCTATAAGAAGCTCAAAGGCAAGGATGTTAACTTTCAATTTCTTGAATTTCAGTTGTAAACAAAAAGGACAAAAACAATAAATAAATACAAATTTAAAATTAATAATGGCCAGGTACAGTGGCACACAGAAGGCTGAGACAGGAGGACTCCTGAGTTCAAAGCCAAACCCAGCCTCAGTAACTTAGTAAGGCCCTAAGCAACTCAACAAGACCCTCTCTCTAAATAAAATATAAAAAAAGGGCTAGGGATGTGACTCAGTGGTTAAGCACCCCTGGGTTCAATCCCTGGTACCAAAAAAAAGGTAAATAATGTTTACTTATTCAATTCCTAGTACCATATACATACAAAAAAAAAATCACTAAGTATTTTTGGATATTTCTATAAAAAAGATCATGTATATCTTTAAGAGATGTACAGCTAATTGTTAACAATAAAGTAAAGCCTTAATTCCCACCTGTTGAGTTATTCTAGCTGTGCCAAGTTACTTGCAGTTTTGAATCCTCTCATCTTAATTTGTTCAAGAATATAGATTTCATGTACAATTTTCAATGTCAGTCCTTAGATACTGAAATATTTAAAATTTTTAAAAAATATATTAGAAGATATATTATGTTAAAATTAACTATACAATTGGAATATTCAATTCTTCTTTTAAGGCTCTTAAGAATTATTTTGCAGTACTACAGACTGAACTCAGGAGTGCTATATCTCTGAGGTACATCCACAGCCCATTCATTTTTTATTTTGACACAGGGTTTTGCTAAATTGCCCAGGCTTGCCTTGAACTTGCAATCCTCTCTCAGTCTCTTAAGCAGGTTTTTGTTTTTTTGCAGTACTGGGGCTCAAACATGGGGTCTTGTGCATGCAAGGCAAGAAAGAGCTCTACCACTGAGCCAAACCCACAGCCCCCAACTTTTTGCTTTGACATCACCAAGAACCAAATACCTGGACTCTGCACTCAGGCCCCAAATTATCAAGAGTATTTGCTAAATAAAGGAAGAATGAACTGTTAATTTAACTTTTCTAACCTCTTCACTGGCCCATCAATATCCTGAGAAGGCAATAAGAGCAGAAGATCAAATATGCATATTCCCAAATAAATGAAAATCAGAACACCTAACTTAATTACAGGTGTCTTAATACTACAGTTTTTGAAAGAGAAAAATTCTTAGCTATATAATGTCTGTCTGGTGGAATGAACAAAACAAGAGGGAAGATGAGTGTTAATTCTAGATGAGTAACATCATTAAGTTAACATCATTATGAAGTCTGAAGATCTCTATCATTTATGATTTTAAAGCACCTTCACACACATTTCCACAATTTATTTGTCACAATCGCCCTGACATTTACAAATAGCAACACACAACTGTCCTTTAAAAAAGAAATATTTATATTCAATTTACAGTTTATCATAATGGTCTCACCACTTGCACCATTGTTTCTCCACTTTCAAAAATAAGGCCTGTAGCAGAGAAGAATGTATGTTTAAAAGTCAAAGTAAACAATGTACCTTACAGAATACCTCGTACTACACTATGCTAAACCAATTGGAACAAAAGGTACAGATAGATGACAAAGAAATCATGGAACATAGCTCATCTGAAATAAAAAGAAAACAGACGGATAGTCAAGACTGGTATAAAAGAGGTTTCACTGATAAATTCTTTGATGAATGCTGGCTAACAGTTAACCAGGCTGTCTTCCAAAGCTGTTTATTTTTCAAAATTAAACGCAACTAGCCCCAAAAGATAGCATCCATAAATTTCAAGCATGCCAACTCTGCTTTGTAGCTGGGTACTGGGGAAGAGAGTCAAGAAATTATTAACTGTATACCATTTTCAATATAAGGAAGCAAAAGGCATTCCGTCATGTCAGGTCTTTGGTTAGTTTTTTAGGAATTATCAAGGATATTTATTACCCAATCTCTAAAACCAACTTTTCCACTTTTCTTCATTAGCACATCTGTGATTTTTCTGGTTTCCAAACCTATATTCCTAGGATAATTTGGAGGGCAAAGAGGCAGGAAAATGAGCCGGGCACAGTAGCGCACGCCTGTAATCCCAGCACTTAGGGAGGCTGAGGCAGGAGAATTGCGAGTTCAAAGCCAGCCTCAGCAACAGCGAGGCGCTAAGCAACTCAGTAAGACCCTGTCTCTAAATAAAACACAAAATAGGGCTGGGAATGTGGCTCAGTGGTCCAGTGCCCCTGAGTTCAATCCCCAGTACCAAAAAAAAAAAGAGGCAGGAAAATGAGGAGGGGCTTTTTAAAAAAAATCTAATTTATTTATTCTACTTAGGAGAAGAATGTGCAAAAGTGCCTGCATTTCAGAACCACTGCGTTAGACATATTGAATACATCCTAATCTAACTAGTTTACTGAACACAAATTATTAAAGCATGTGAAACCTTTTTTTCTATTTCTTAATATATAGATCTAGTCGACTGGTAAATTCTGTATGTAAATTCATTTTGTTCACTACCAAGGCACAAAGACTTTTCAGATTATTTATAAAAATATTGTGTAAGTATTGAATTCAGAAAGGCAGGTGAACAATTAAACTTATTTGAATGTGGGGAAAAAATATATCAACACCACCATATAATGACGACTACTCAACCAACCACCATAGTAATGAAATTTTCCTAGAGCAGCAGCTTTCAAGGTATAGTCAGGGAACTGTGCAGATGAGACCTGGTGACCACCACCATACAACTCAACAAAGCTGATTGGAGTGAAAACAAGTGGGATTACTAGGAGGGTGTCAGCAGCTCCATGGAGAATAAATTCACATATGAAGATTATCAGAATGGCTTCCCTCTTACACTATGCATTGAACTCAACTAATAGTGATTTGTGTGGTTCTGGGTTAGAAACTGACAGATAAATTAAATCAGGCCCAGGTCTTTGACAACAGTGAGATACCGACTTTTCCCAAAGCACAGTGCCATGTCATGCTGGCAGACTAGTGTTTGGATTCTGGAACGACATGTGATGAAGGCATGTGATGAAGCAGGACAGGTTCCACATGTATGAAGGCCACCCACTCTGAAAGGTGACACTCCCTGTGAGGGTTTTCTGCCTTCCAGGTGTGGACAACTTGGCAGTCACCAATGTGGCTGGAGGGCTCGACCTCAAGTCTGAGAGGTTGGAGATATCATGCTGATCTGTAATCACATTAAATTATTTGGCCTATGTGGCCAGAACCCTCTCAAAGGGCCTAATGATGAAAGATTTGGAGTTCATTTTCCTGTCACATCTGATGCTTATGACTAGAATATGAGGCAGAAGGTTCTCAGTACCTAGAAAAAAATAGGGGAGCTCCATGAAGGTACCTATGTGTTGGTGGCAGGCCCCAACTTTGAGACTGTGGCAGAACATCATCTGCTGTAGAAGTGGTGAGTGCATGCTGCTCGCACGAGCACAGAACCAGAAGTTATAGCTGCACAGCATTGTGGACTTTTGGTTTCTCACTCATCACTAATAAGGTCATCATGGATTATGAAAACCTGGAGAGGACCAATCACAAGGAGCATTAGAGGCTGGGAAACAAGTGCACAGAAACTGAAACAATTTTGTCTTCTTTCTTATGTCCAGTATTCCACCCCCTGGCCACACGCTAGTTGACTCACCCTGCTCTGGCTCCTAATGGGATCCAAGTAGTTACTATCTACTTTGGCCCTGGGCTGGGGTCATGTGCCTCTACTTCTTATGTAGTTACAGAAAGGAAAGGAGAAGATCCCTATCTTTTACCTTCCCCACTTTCTCCCACCAGACCCTTCCAGTACCAGATCCTCTTGCTCAGTTGTCTTCTTAAAGCAGTTTACTTTCACTTCTATTCTGTAAGAGCTGGAACCCATGCTCTATCACATCTGGGAATGGATAAGCTTGTGGTAAGATGTAGATCTTTTAACTTCGCATAGGAGTTGCTGCTAGCTTTGTGAGATGATTTTCTCCCATCCCTGGGGCTCAGTTCTGCCACATTTAAAGCAATGGAAACCCCAGGCAATACCTCCTGCACTTTCTTTAATACCATCATGTTTCGAGAATAAGGAGAGATGAAATTTTTAAAAATATGGTGTGTAGTCAGGGACATCTCAAGGTCTCCTCCACACCCAAAGTGTGGAAAAGGACAGAGGCACAAAGTACCAAGAGGCTATCTGCTTTTATCCCACTGTTGTTCTCATGAGAGCAGTTTTCCAGAAGCTCCAACAGATATGAGACTGTGACAGATCTAATGTAAAGCAGTGCTACTATTCTCATTCAATTTTGTTTTGTTAAAGTTACTCTTTTTTTAAAAAAAGTTATTCTACTCATGTGAAGTACCTACTGCAGTCAAATTCATAAAGCAAAAAGTAGAATGGTGATTGGCAGAGTTGATGATGAAGAACAGAGTTAGTGTTTAATGGAGTCTAGAGTTTCAGTGGGAAATGAAAAAGTTCTGGGGATGGATGTGTTGCACACAGTATGAATGCAGTTAATGCCACAGAAGGGTACACTTAAAATGGTAAATTTTATTTTGCACTTTTTTACAATTTAAAAACACATTAACTTCCAATGGGTTTATTATTCTAAATGAGTCAGTAATTAAATGACTTATAGAAACTTTTAATCTCTAATTATGTAAAGATATCCATAGATTTGATCTATACAAACAAAACTTTCAAGGGCCACGATACTTTTTAAGTTATGCAAAGAGGTCCTGGGACCAAGAAGTGTGTAAACCACTGCCCTAGAATATGATCTATTATGGAAGCCAGCAATCTGTAATTCTGTCGATCTGATTAGCACCTGTCACCAAAAACAAAGCAATGGTGCACGTTTATCAACCACACCTGTAAGTGGGTAGCTCACCTTTCTATACATTCTCATATCTTGAGGACAAAACACAAGCTGCAATATTTTTCTTGCTATAGTGATCAGATATACCTACAGTCAGTGATGTGGAGCGTCCTACCTCAAGACATGGCAACTGACACTTACAATGGATACTCACGTACCTTCCGCCTAGATCCTATCATTAACCTTCTACCATATTTACTTCATCACATACCTGTCAATTTCTATTCATTTTTATGTAAACTTAAGACATCAGCACATGAGTATCACTCACTAGTTTTCTTCTTTTGAAGTAACATTTACATAAAATGAAATGCACAACCTAGACGTACAGTTGAATTCTGACAGATGCATATACTTGTGTAACCAAAACCCATAATAAAGAACTACAAACATCCTAGAAACTTTCCCCGTCTCTTCCTAGTCAATCCCTTGCCTCTTTCCCATCAGAGGCCACTACCGTTCTCTTAAATTTTGCTTATTCTAAAATTTAATATACATGGAATCACACACTAAGTATTTTTTCTTGCAGTTTCTTTCACTTTCCGTGTTTTTGAAATTCATCCATATTGTAGCATGTTTAAGTAGTTCTTTATTGCTAAGTAGTAGTCCATTTATTAATATGCCAGTATTTAGCCAGGCGCGGTGGCGCAAGCCTGTAATCCCAGCACTTAGGGAGGCTGAGACAGGAGAATCGTGAGTTCAAAGCCAGCCTCAGCAACAACGAGGTGCTAAGCAACTCAGTGAGACAGTGAGACCCTGTCTCTACATAAAACACAAAATAGGGCTGGGGATGTGGCTCAGTGGTCGAGTGCCCGAGTTCAATCTCCAGTACCAAAAAAAAAAAAAGCCAGTATTTATCCATTTTCCTATTAATGGAATGTTTCCAGCTCTTAGAATACAGCTGCTATGGACATTCTTTTTTCTTTTCTGGGGTACTGGGGATTGAACCAAGGGATGCTTAACCACTGGGCCACATCCCTTGTCCTTTTTTAATATTCTATCAGAGACAGGGTCTTGCTGAGTTGCTAAGTGCCTCACTAAGTTGCTGGCTTTGTACTCATGATCCTCCCACCTCAGCCTCCTGAGCTGACAGAATTACAGGTGTTCACCATGGTGCCGGGCCGGATATTCTTGAACAGGCCTTTTTCTAGACCTATGTGTTCATTTGTCTCATGTAAACACCTAGACATAGAATTTATAGAGGGGAGGGAACCAACCTTCTTTATTATGGTAAATTTTAAACATACAGGAAGAGATAACAGTACAAAGAATTTCCACTAAAGTCAGATGCAACATTAATTCACTGACACTTGTTTCATCTACGTCTCTCATTATTCTGAAGTGATAGATTTCTCATTTTAACTTAAATACTCAATATGCAAACAATGCTTTCAAGAAATAGTCATCATTGATTTACCTCTGGATTAAGAGCTAAAGTAGTGGTGGATGAACTGTAAGGCTTTTCTCTCCACAGCATGTAAATGATCCATCTCTAGATCACTCTCTTCACACCCAGGAAGTCAACAGTGCCAACTCAAAAGATGTTTTCTGTTGTCACTTTGCTAACCATAAAAAGTGATCTTAATGATAAGTATCATAAAAGAACATCATATACAACCAAGATTTCCCAACTGTTAAGCACTCTGAACTAACAAATCCTATGCTATGGTATCATTTTTAAAAAAATAAATTGTCACTTTATTTCTGCTACAAAATTATGATATCATTTTATAAGTGGAACTACATGAGATGAAAATTAGTTGTGATAACTATCCCTTTGTGAGAAACAAAGTAGTCCTCATTACATCCAATACTAAACATGGGAGTTAACAGTTCAATCCTTCTGGTAACTAGATTTTTGTTATCCTTACAAACCTACCTCTGCTGGACAGGGTAAAGAGAAATGACCCTTCTCAACCATTGCTGATGATGGTGTAGACTCACAATCTTTTCAGAGGGCTTTCTAGGGGGAAATGCAAACCTTTTGATTTAGAAATTTCACTTCTGAGAACTTTACAAGTAAACTCTAGTATAAAGCATGCAAAAATTTAGATGTTACTCCCAATGGAGAAAGTTGTTTAAAACCTAAATTTCAATAGGGTATTAATAAAATTATAGAACATGCAAATAAACAGACCACAGGGTTAAAAAGTATAGACCACATATGCCACACTATTAGTGGGAGTTATGAAGGGGATAGAATATTTGAAGCTCATTAATTTTCCTAACAGATTTCAGTATAATTTCAGTTAGTCTTTTTCCTCTGTGCCAAGGGTGTTTTTTGTTTTTTTTTTTTTTGGTACCGGGGATTGAACCCAGGGGCACTTAACCACTAAGCCACCTTCCAGCCCTATTTTGCATTTTATTTAGAGACAGGGTCTGAGTTGCTTTGGGTCTTGTTAAGTTGCTAAGGCTGGCTTTGAACCTGGCCTACCCCCAGCCTCCTGAGCTTCTGCGCCAAGTTTTTAAAAGAACAAATTTCAGGGCTTTCAGAGGTAATCATGAAGTGGCACTTGGAAAATATAGGACCCACTAAGTATATTTCAGCAATGTAAATTGTAAAGTTAAATAACCCTGCACACAATATTGACAAGAGAGAAAGTAAGCCGGGCGCGGTGGCGCAAGCCTGTAATCTCAGCACTTAGGGAGGCTGAGACAGGAGAATTGCGAGTTCAAAGCCAGCCTCAGCAACAGTGAGGCGCTAAGCAATTCAGTGAGACCCTGTCTCTACATTAAACCACAAAAATAGGGCTGGGGATGTGGCTCAGTGGTCGAGTGCCCCTGAGTTCAATCTCCAGTACCCCCCCCCCCTCAAAAAAAAGAGAAAGCAACAAGATCAGACAAATGGTTCAGGTAAGATGCCAACACATTAACAGGAACCCAAGGGATAGACACGCATTCAGCACAACTTCACAGAGTTCATTTTAACCCAATGGCTTCTCAATTTTGGTATTTATTGGTATTTGGGGGTAGGTAACTCTTGGGGCAGTGGCCGGGGGTAGTGGTGGTCTTGTGCATTTATGATGCTTAGCAACATTCAGGCCTCTACCCACAAAATGTCAGTAGCACACATGTTCAGCATTCTTCTCACTTCCTAGTCTTGACAACCAAAAAATGTCTCCAGATGTGGTCAAAAGTTTCCTAGAGGATGGAGAGTGGGCAAAATATCATGGATGAGAAATACTGATCTAAGCTCACACTTAGAATATTCCATTCTATTTTACTTTCTGTTCTAGTTTTGGGGCCAGGACTTCCAGCACATTAGAAAAGTGCTCTCCCCAGACCTTTTCATTTTGAGACAGGGTTTCACAAAGTTGCCCTGCCCAGGCTGTTCTGGACCTTATAAGCCTTCTGCTTCCCTGTCCCAAATAGCTGGGGTTTCACCATACCCAGCCCATTTTACTTTTTATTAAAAAACACACACACTTTCAGCTTCAATAAGCTTACAATCTAAGGGTAAAATGCCCAAAAGTCTTTTAAATCTTATTGCAATATCCTTATAAATAAGGAAGTCCTCAGTACTATACAGAATTTAGTCCCAAGATCTATCTTCCTTTCCTCCTAAGTTATAAACCTTAATGTTTTTCATTTATTGAAATACATAAAATTTCCCTGAAGACTCATACTATGATCTTAAGTCAGCTACCACGTACCTTAAAGGACTGCTGTATTTTAATTCATTTCATAAAGGATCATGCAACTTAGGTTCAAATACTTAATTCTACTACTTACTGGCTTTGAAATCTTGACCAAGGTATTAACTTCCTTATGCCTCAGAGTTCCCTCAATTTTAAAATAGTAATACTATCAACCTAAATTTTGGAAACAGAATAAGTATGCAAAGTGCTTACAACAATGTGTAGTGTGTAGTAAATGCCCAATATACATCAATTATTAGCTATTATTCTAACTACAACCCTATAAAGGCAGGCACCACTATCACCAATTTACAGATGAAAAGAAAGGCTGAGAGATGAAGAAACTTGCCAGTACTCACCAAACTGTAAGGTAATGGAGAAATATTAAAAAACTGATTTCAGACCTTATACTTTTCCCATTATGCCAACAAAATCACATTAAAATTTATTAACTATCAAGAACACTACATTAATCTTACTCCAAAATAATGACCAGCATAGAAATCACATTTTCATTAAAAGAGATTAATTTAATTTCAAACACAACTAAATTTAAACAAATGACTGAAATAAGGTTATGGAGCTGTTATACAACCACAGACTTTTAAGAAATTCTCTATATGCTATTTTAAGTGATTCTAATTAAAAAAAAATTCAGTTTTTGAAACTGCATTATACTGAAGCAGATTAATGAAATCTGTCTATAGAAGAGGATAATACAATCGTGTTTGAGATTAAGATTATATCTTGTATATACCCTATAAGTCTGGTTCTTATTCTCAGGTCATCAACTTTGTAAATGTTAGATTTTATTCCAGCAGGGCTTTATGGAATCCTTTCCTTTGATTTTTTTGATCTGCCCTTACGTCACATCCAAGTTCTTAATAATTCCCAACATTAAGATCACAATGACTTCTACATTACTTTTTTTTTGGTACTAGAGATTGAACTCAGGGGTACTCGACCACTGAGCCACATCCCAGCCCTATTTTGTGTTTTATGTAGAGACAGGGTCTCACTGAGTTGCTTAGCACCTCGCCATTGCTGAGGCTGGCTTTGAACTTGCGATTCTCCTGTCTCAGCCTCCCTAAATGCTGGGATTACAGGCTTGCACCACCGCACCCGGCTCTAAATTACTTTTTTTTTTTTTTTTAAATAGATGGACATAATGTCTTTATTTTATTGGTTTGTATGTGGTGCTGAGGATCGAACCCAGGGCCTCACGCATGCGAGGCAAGCGCTCTACCGCTGAGCTACAATCCCAGCCCTCTAAATTACTTTTTTAAAACAAATTTTTTTTTAGTTGTATATGGACACATGACTTCATTATTTTTTTATGTGATGCTGAGGCTCAAACCCAGTGCCTCACACGTGCTAGGCAAGTGCTCTACCACTGAGCTGCAACCCCAGCTCTCTGCATTATTTCTTTCTGTAGTCATTTCCCTAGTCACTAGTTTTTCTTTTTTCTTTTTGGTACGGGAGATTGAACTCAGAGGCACTCCACACTAAGCCGCATCCCCAGCCCTATTTTGTGTTTTATGTAGAGACAGGGTCTCACTGAGTTGCTTAGCACCTGGCCGCTGCGGAGGCTGGCTTTGAACTCACGATCCTCCTGTCTCAGCCTCCCTAAGTGCTGGGATTACAGGCTTGCGCCAGTATGTCCAGCTACTAGTTTTTCAATATTTCATTCATCTTTGACATGTTCTTCAACTTGGACTTCAGAAACTAGTCACTCTACAGGCAGCAGGAAGTCAGAGCAGAGGCAGAATGACTAGCCTATTTAACTTCACCTAGCGTCCCAGCAGAAGAATTGGAAAGATCTAGATATTCTATTTCAACCCTTGTTGTACAAATGACACGAACAGAGATCACCTGATGAGATATTTTAACTTTTCTCAGATCTCCACTGAGAGTTTGGTTTTGGCCACTTTGGTCCTCTTAATTTCCTCTGCTCTTTATAGTACTCATTTGTTTTTTTAATATTTTTTCTGATTTCACAGTTCATTAATAACCTTTCTCAATACAGTGATTATTAAATGGGCTGAAGGTTGTACACATTGTGCATTTTGAATAAATGATCAAAAGAATTTCCACCTCCAACTTACTCTATGAAAGGGAAAGAGGAGGCTGAGAATCTCTGCTATTCTGGATCAAAAATGTAGCTGCAGTTCATGTTACTCTAACTAGTCTTCTATAACCACGTCAGTCTCACCTACTTCCTTCACATGAAATTCTCCTTCCTATTCACCCAAGGAAAAAAGAAAATCCCATTTTAGCATGCATGTTCAGAAACTTTAGGCTTCACTCTTCTTTCCTCATTATTTCAACAGACTCCTTATTAAATTACTAATCTGTCAAATTTTTAAAAAACCATTATTAAGGCTAAAGATATAGTTCAGTGGTATAACACTCGCCTAGCCTGAGCAAGACCAAGCTTGGTCCCAAGCACTACAAACAAATAAATACATAAATTACTGTCATCAGACTCCTGTTCATTTATCTATCACTTCCTTGTTTGTGAGATCCAATTATGGTCTGGTTAGTTAGCACAAGCCATTTTTTTTTTTTGGCACCAAGGATTGAACTCAGGGGCACTCAACCACTGAGCCACACCCAGCCCAATTTTGTGTTTTTTTATCTAGAGATAGGGTCTCACTGAGTTGCTTAGCGCCTCACCATTGCTGAGGCTGGCTTTGAACTCGAGATTCTCCTGTCTCAGCTTCCCAAAGTGCTGGGATTACAGGTTTGCACCACTGCGCCCAGCTAAGCCATTAATTCTTTTTTTTTTTTTAAATATTTTTTAGTCATAGATGGACACAATATCTTTATTGATTTATTTTTATGTGGTGCTGAGGATCGAACCCAGTGCCTCACGCATGCAAGGCAAGCGCTCTACCACTGAGCCACAATCCCAGCCCCCATTAATTCTTGATGCTGCCACATGCACACCATTCAGGAAATCTTTAACACTTCCCCCCTGCCAGCCCAATGAGGAAACCTCACTTTGACCTTCTCTTACAAATTATGGTTCCTACCCTCTTCTCTAAGCTTTTCTCCTGCCATGGTTCTTCAGACCCCACTCCAGTCACAATGAAAGCCTTCCTTGAACAAACACAATCTTGAATACTCCTTCTGCCTGGAATATTGACAGCCCCTCCCAAATCTCTTCCCTCAATGCTTACCCTAAAGCCACTATCTCTGTAAAGCCCTTTCTGAGGTTTCTGTTTTCCTTAAACTACAGAGCATTTTGTTTAGAACCATTTTATGGGAATGATCTTGTATAATTCATGTTTATGCGGTTTTCACATGCAAAACCTATGCTTCTCTGCTTTGTTCTTTCCTACACTGCCTGGTGCAATGCCTTTCCCACAGCGAGCTCTCACATACAGTTGCCAGTCTGAAGATGTGCTTTCCTATGATATTTTTTATAGGCTGGCTATCAAGCCAAAATTAGTTTCATAAGCCATTTTACTAAGAATATGTTTAATTTATGCATCAGTGTCTCAGATTAATCAAGTTAACCTCTTCTATTTCCTCTTGATATGAAAAAACTGTCCTAATTTCAGGGGTTCTCTTATTAAAATGATCTTCATGAAAGGTCTATTCTAATATATCTGGTCCCTCAAACCACATAATGAGCAAAACTCTCCATCACTCACTTATGCCATCATGAAAACCAAAATTTATAAAAGCCACAAAATAAAAGGAATATTCCTTTCACTCAGAGTAAACTTGCTAGCAAACAGGAAAACTCTAATTCTGAATTGCACAGGGTAACTAACAAACTGCAAACTAATAACAGAAAAGCAACTGAACTATGCTATGAGAATGTTCAAAAGCAATACATATGTAAAAAACCTTGTCAGTATATGGAATTCTTGAGACTTGACAATAATGCTGTCAATAACTAATGCTATTGAAGTCTCATCATCTTCAAGTTGATAAATTTCTTGAATATAAGCAATTTGGATTGAAGAGCTATTAAAAGTGCCTCCCCAGCCAGGCGAGGTGGTGCACTCGGGAGACTGAGGCAGGAGGATGGGGAGTTCAAAGCCAGCCTCAGCAATGGCAAGGCACTAAACAACTGAGTGAGACCCTATCTCTAAATAAAATACAAAATAGGGCTGGGGATGTGACTCAGTGGTCCAATGCCCAAGTTCAATCCTCGCTACCAAAAAAAAAAAAAAAAGAAAGAAAGAAAGAAAAAAAAAAAGTGCCTCCTCTATGCCAAGCAGGGACTGAAGCTGTCTTGCCTTCACGGAGCAAATAATCTAAATAAAGTTTTCTCCAGTACACTCTCCGCATTGTTTTTTGTCCCTTTGCCAGCTATTTCCATCAGCCATGATTAGGTTCTGGTCACTCATATCTGTATTAGAAAACAGGTAGGTTAAAGAAGTATTTTTGCAAAGTGAAGAAAAGCACCAGTCTGATGATAAAGAAGAGAAGGCTGGAAGAAAAAAAAGAAAATTTTCCTTTTCTTCCCTTTGAAAAAACACGAATCTAGCATGCTTGTCTTTCAAAGCCCACCTAAAATACAATTGGAATAAATATTCGAAAATCAGTAGGCCTACTGTAAAGGTGGCATTTAAAGAATGGCAAGTTTACTATCAGGTATTTCATACTCTAGTCACAGAAATAACTCTTTGAAGATTAAAACATTTAATTTATATTCCAGAATGGAGTGCTGGTAAATTATAAAAAAATTATTGATCAAAAGATCCGTGCAATGACAAAGCTAAAAATATTCTAATCAGGGTGAATCACAGCAGCCACCTACTCCACCCAACAGTCACCCTGGCTAAGACTGGTCCGTTCAAAACCTGGAAAGCTTTCCTCGCCTACTCCACACCAGAAACGAATTCATTTCAATACGTTAGGGAAATGTCATTCAATACTGAAAGTAACCAGGACATTTTGCTCTTTAGATTTTGGCTCTGCCCTTTCCACATTTACGCTCCCCCGAACACCTCCGTTCTTAATAGGAGAAAAGCTCAACAGATACTCTTACTGCAAAAATGAACTATCTGCTTAGATTTTCCATTACTAGGTTTGAGAGAAAACCCTACTGGAGTTTTTATCGAGAAGATGCCGGGGCCTTCGTTCAACTAGCTGAAGTCTGCTAACCGATTAAATACATGTAAAGGACTCAGATCCCACAAGCAGCCTCCCACCGAAAGGTTCAAGATGATTTTCAGCCTGGTGCAAACCTACTCGGATGTTTCGAAGTTTTGGCAGCCGGCATCTGGGAAAAGACTTACCCTGGAAAAGCGGCTTCCTGAGTCGCAAGCACCGAAATAACCTACCAAGGCAGCCAGGGCTCACCTTCACAAGCCCGCGACATAGGCGGGCCGCGGCGCCCACGAAACCCCCAACCTAGAGCCTCACACAAAAGGTGCCCGGCGCCCGCCGCGCCCGCGCGACTCACCAGGACCGTGGTGCAGATGGACCTCAGCTCCGACTCCACTTTCTCCCGATAGTCCTTAATCAGCTGCAACTTCTTGTCCGAGGTGTCGGTCTTCTGCTCGATGCTCGAGATGACCCTCCAGGCGGACCTGCGGCCCCCGACCACGTTCTTGTAGGCCACCGAGAGCAGGTTGCGCTCCTCGTTGGACAGCTCGGCGCCCTGCTCGGTCACGGCCTTCATGCAGGTGGCCATGTCGTCGTAGCGCTCGGCCTGCTCGGCCAGCTTGGCCTTCTGGATCAGCTCGGTCTTCTCCATGGCGCGGGGGCCGGGGCCGGGGGCGAGGCGAGCGAGGGCGAGCGCCGACCCGGATCGGGAGTCTCCTCCTCGAGAGCTGCGAGGGGCGGGGCGCGGCGGGGACAGAAAGGAGGGAGGGGAGCGCGTCAGACAATGCGGCCCGCCGCCGCCGCCCGCTTTGTCTCCCGCACACGCGGCCCGCTTGAATTTCCCTCGCCCCCGCCCGCCCGCGCCCGGCGTCCGGGAGGCCGAGGGCCGCGCGGGAGGAAGCGGAGGCCGGCGCGCAGGCCCGGCGCGGACCGCGGCCGCCACCCCCGCCCGGCCGGCCCAAAATGGAAGCGGCCGTTGGCCCCGCACCTTCCCGCCGGGAGCGGACCCCGAGGCGAGCGGCGGCGAGCCGCGGCTGCTCCCGAGTGCTGCGCCCGCGCCCAATCCTCAGGCCCTGAGCGGCCGGAGGACGCCCGCGGCCACCCCCAAAGCTCACCTTCTCGTCTCCGAGGCCGCGACGCGAGTCCCACCACTTTGATCTGCTTTTGGCTTTAGCAGAGGACCCTCCCGTCTCAGCCTAGCCCGGAGCCGAGGTGCAGACTACCGTCCAATGGCGTGCCGCGACTCCCCGGGAGTCCCACCTCCCGCTCCACCCCTGACCAATGAGGACCGAGCGCGCGGAAGGGGGCCCCGGAGGCGGGGCGGGAGGGGAAGCGGAGGCTAGGAGGGTGGGTCGGCCTGGGCAAGTTCGGTTGGCCGGCAGGCTGCGGCTTCGGCCACGGGGTTTCCTCCAATTAGATCCAGGGTAAAAGGACGTCACTGTTGCCATGGCGATGCTGTTACCAACTCCCCTCATCCTCCCCGCCATCCCGGCGCTTCTGGGTGCGGCACGAGACCCAGAGGCGCGCACGACCTCGGCGGCAGCCGCCGTGTCTCCCGCTGTGGCGGCCACTGCAGGTAGTGCAGCGCGATGGCTTCGGCAGCTGCGGCTCCGGTGCCCCCGGCTGGACTCGGAGGGTGACCTAATCGACCGTTTTGTTGCACAAGCGCCTTTCTTTCCTCCACCTTCGTATACGTGACAATGGTTTGGAGCTCAATAGGCTAAAGGCAGCCTTTAATGACGTTGCTGTTAGAGCTGCAAATTAGAAATAATCCCGTCCCCTTTAAAGAGGAATTAATCCCTGGAGAAAGTGGCTGAAGTATGGCTTTTACACGATGAATTAAAGTTTCGAGATGGGCACCGGAAACCAGAAATTCCCCTGTAGGAAGGTAGATACAAGAAGGTTCCGGCAGGTTTCTGTGGCTGGCAATGCCAGGTATCGTGATTTTCTTTAAAATGTGAAATGACAGTAAGCACAATTTGGAGAAAAACAGCCATAACTATCCGTCCTCAAAAGTAATTTTTATATTTCTGTCCTACTTTTCCAGGTTGTGCATTCTATCCATCTATTTGTAATACATGTATGTGTATACGTGTATTTTTTTCACATGTCTGTGAACAGTGGGTACACGGTTTTTGTTTTTTCCCCGATATATTTTTGAGAGGACACTTGTAAAGTCAATATTCTCTCCCTGGATGTTGACTTGGGATTTTCTTTCTGACGTGAGGATGCTCACCCCAGATGACTTGTATTCAGGGCCATCCCTAGCATTTTCCTTTCCTTTTAAGCCACTTCCTTCTCTTCTGGCACTTCCCCAGTCCCCCAACTTCCAAGTAAGGTGGCTGTCCAGCTGCTTATAAGATGAAATTCACCATTTGGGCTCACGCTTCTGTGATTTCCAATTGCAGCATCTCCAAGGGAGAATGGATCATAGAAAGGCAACGAATGCCGCTGACAAGAAAAAATTTGAATTCCAAGTGGAGAGAAACGGACCTGGAGACTCTCTAGAATGGAAGATCTGAGAGTACAGACAGATGGGAGGGTAAGGTGCAGACTTTCCAGAAATCCAGACTCCCTCCCAGCTGCCCCTCCCTGTCCACTTGTAAAGGTTGCTTTGTGCTTTGACAGACAGGAGAAGCCTGGTTGGAAAGGGCCAGTGTCTTAAGGCAGAAATGCCTTACTATGTTCCAGCATTCTAATGGAGAGCCTGCTGTTATTTCTGGAATCCCTGGAGCTGGGCTGCAGACACTTGAGCATTTATGGCCCTTTGGGCTGGGGTGGAGCTGGACACAGAGAAATCCCAATGGAAAGAATTTGCATGTGGAAGGTCAGATAAAATGCTTTCTTGTATGACCAGTGATTTGCAAGATTCCTGAAATAAAAGACAGCTTTAGGCAAGGGGAGACACTGTTGGAGTCGAAAGGGGGAGATCCTTGGGGAGGGTTTTAGGGGTTGAACCTCGGTGGCCAGTAGTGAGGGGCTACCCAGAAGGGGCACACACACTAAATTTCTTCTCAGAAAGTGTGAGCTTTGCTAGCATCTCCCCAGTGAACTTGGTCAAAATTTTTGCTTCTCACTGTATCCATCAATAAAATTTCTGCTTTCATTCAATCAAATATTCATTGAACACCACTTATATAAATTATGATCATCTGGAATCATGGGTGAGATGGCTTTGAAACACAGACATACTGTGAAATTGCATTTCTGAGGGCCCAAAGGGAACTTCAGCATATCTAAAGCCCTCTGTGTCTGAAAGAACTCAGGTTAGAGAAAAATAAAGCTCTTGAATTCCCTGGACACAGAAAAGCTAACATTTATTGAGTAATAAATTACATGTGTCATGCACTGTTTTAAGTCTGTCTAAGGATTAACTCATTCTACTTAATACCAACACAAAGTAGGTACTATTAAGATCACCATCTACATTTCATAGATAAGGAAACTGAGGCACAGGATGATCAAGAATCATATATAGAGTCACACAGTGAGCAGCAGAGCCTGGGTAACTGGCACCCTTGCGATCTGGGTTCCAAATTCTATCCTTGAACCACTGTTGTGGCTGCCTGATGGAGTCTCTTTCCAGGAGTTCTAGAAAGAATCAGACTAGTCTCTGTCCTCTGGGATTTGCATCCTAATAAATATGAAGCGTGTTAAGCATCACACCTAACAAGCTGGAAGAACTCAGGAATAGCTAACAAAGAAAGTACTAAGAAGTTATTGCCTTATTGATTTGTAGTGTTCGTTATTTCTTCTAAATTATCTGGTAAGAAGAAGCTGCTGGACAAGAGTTGGGGCACATTAAACTTGGAACTGGAGGATCCTAAATCCCAGGTCTTCTATTTATTATGAATGGGTTTTGGACACCCCAATTGTCTCTGAACCTCAGTTTTCTAACCTGTAACCTGAGGAAATAATCACTAGTTCAGAGGGTTGTTGTGGAAGGTAAACAAGCTATCATAGGAGAATGCTAAGCACATAGCAAGTGTCCAGTGATAGCGGGTTTCCCCCTCCTTTCCTTCTGCTTGGGGCTGAAGGAGATGCCCGTCCTGCTGCTAGGAGCCTTCCAGCCTTATAAAATGTCAGCAAAAACTCATCTCTTGAATCATTGTTGTAATTAGTGCAGTTAATGGTCTGCAGAATGACTACATCCAGTGTACATTTTGAAATGGATGGGTCCTCCTGGTTGAATTTACTCTCATAAATTGTTTCAGTGTCTTATTTGCTTAGCATCATCAGAGAGAAATTTCTTCCTCTTCTGCTATATGTGTTCACGGACAAACATTCTATGGGGCTTTTCACCCAAACTTTCCATGTACTTACAGGCAGAGCTGCCTCCACTCGCCGTCTCCCCTGGAGGTGCTAAAGGAGGGTCAGAGATAGGAGAAAATCAAGAGAGCCTGAGCATATTCCCAGTTTTGTTCAGTGTGATGGTTAAGTTCATGTGTCATCTTGGCTGCCACATGGTACCTGACATTTGGTCAAACATTATTCTGGATGTTTCTGTGAAGGTATTTTTGAATGAGATTAACATTGAAATCAGTGGATTTTGAGTAAGCAGATCAATCTCGCTAAAGTGGAGAGGCCTCATCCAATCAATCAAAGGCCTAAATAGAACAGAAAGACCAGCCTTCTTTGAGGAAGAAGGAATGCTCCCGCAGGCTGCTTCAGTCTCTCATTCCCAGCGTGGAATCTCCCTGGTTCTGCAGCAGATGACTTGCAGACTCCAGCTGGAGTATCGCCTCCCTTGGCTCTGCATCCTGTTGGCTTGGATTTTAGTTTTGGACTTGGAATTGCCAACCCCCATAACTACCTATAAGCCAATATGTGTGTGTGTGTGTTTACACAGGTACACACACATACACACACACACATGCACACACACACACACACACACACACACACACGTTCTATTCCATTTCTCTGGAAAACCCTAATATAACCGATAACGTTTTTCTCTTACAAATGATATGGACAACTTTTCATAGTCTTAAATGAATAGACACTATCAGCCTCTTTTCCCTGTCCAGACCACATGCTTTTTGAGGTGAAGAGTTTTCTTTTTTGATCTCTTCTTGCTGGTGCCTTCTCAAAGGCTCAGTAAAATTAGTACTACCCCACGGTATGACTGGTTCAACTAAAGCTCACAGAGGTTCAATGACCTACCTGATTGGTAAACTTTAGAGTTAAGATTCAGAAACAGGTCTGATTTCAGTGCTGTACTACAGCAGCAGGACTCAGGCTGCAGTGGAGGACAGGCGCTCCAGTGTTTGCTGGCTTGGGAACAATGTTTAGTTATTTGAGGCTCGTGGGTGGCTAAGTATATATCTACTGGTGAGTCAGCGGCTGATTTTATTTTCATATAGAAACTGTTTTCATGTTCAGCGTATCTGCAGCTAGAGAGGGGCCTCCATGTCCCTTGCCTGTTCCCTTTGATGATTTACACGTTTCTCTCCCATCCTCACCCACCTTCCCCATTGGACTGTGTCTTTCCAGTAGACAAAGTTACATCTCATCTCCATGTCCCTGATCACTTACTGGCATTTAGCAAAGGGTGGTTCTGAGAGAGTCCAGACCATCAAGCGGTGGCATATCCAATTACAGAGAGGGATGACATGGTACACTTACTATATGCACAGCCACATCCAATGTCCCCAGGATACTGTTGAGGTGAAGCAGCAGATACAGTAAACACAGGATTGTACCTGCTCTGAGGAGCACATTGAGGACCTGGAAGCTGGCACAGAAGATCCCAGAGGAGGCACCTGAAAGTGTCATAAAATTCATGCAGTGATGCTCACGCGTGGTGGACTTGAGTGTTCCTCAACCCCAACTCAGACTCCATTTCCCATTAATCCGTTCAACAAGATACACAAAGGCCTACCTTGTGCTAGATGCTGTCTTAGGGTCTGGAATTCCATAATGATTAAGACTGTTTGTGCCTATAAGGAGCTTGGCAGAGAGCACAGAGTGGAGCGCCTAACTTAGAGGTCAGGGAAGGACAGGTGAATGCCCACCTTTGCAATTCTGTGATACTCAATTACCTGGTGTGCAGCCCACAGCAGTCCAGAAGTGGCTACTTGGAAGGTACAAGCAGAACTTAGGAGTGCTCTGAAATCCACTGCATTTCTTTGCATATGATTCCAAGCAGAGGAAGAGATGGGTGGGGCCTTGGGGCCAGCCTAGGCCTGTTCCGTGGGCTGACCTGGGATCCAGACACTTCTGTGGCCTGTGTAAGGCAATCAGTTGACAGGGCGGCAGCAACACAACTACAAAGAGCTAATGTCCAGGGGCTGTGGCTGTGGCTCAGTGGTAGAGTGCTTGCCTAGCATGCGTGAGGCACTGGGTTCAATCTTCAGCATCACATATAAATAAAAAATGAATAAAATAAAGATCCATCAACAACTAAAATATTTTAAAAAAAACCAAAAAACTGATGTCCAGGCGGACAGGGCCAATTAGTGTAGGGACACATGATCATAGGTCTCAGGCAGGGCCTAGGTACATATGCTTTCTTTTTAATTTGTAAAATTTTAATACAGTTTAAGGTCATTTTGGCTCCTCCACTGCCAAACCTGGGAGGAATTGCCTCAGTTTCCCTGCCTTCCCCTCGTCTATAGTGACCAAGCCTTAAAGGTATCTGCTGCATCAAACTTGAAACATCCCATTATCTTTATTTTTCTTGATCTTGACATATCCAGTCTCCTGTTGCCGAGCTGTGAGCAGAAAGTCCTTGATTTCCTCAATTTTTCAGTGCATGGTGGGGAGGTGCTTAGGGAGAAAGCAAGGACAGACACAGAAAGATGTATTTTTTAATGTCCTGAGTGTTGGGATTTTTTGTTTTTAAGTTTTGGCACATAAAGCAATAAACCTTCAACCATCTTCCAAATTATGACTCATCTCTAGACAATTCAGGATAGTCAAATGGATGAATGAATACAAAACAGCTAGAGAACAATGCACACAGGAATTGATTGTGTGCTTCTCACAATAAGTGCTATGGGAGTTGAGAGAAGGGAGACTTGAGTGTGGGCTGGAGCCACTGCAGAGATTTCAGGCATCAGATGGCTGCAGAGTGAAGGGGACCTCTATAGGAAGACAGGAGCGCCACAGAGATGGCAGAAATCTGCGTGTCCTTCCTTCTCGCTGCCCCAGTAATGCCTGTGGAAGGGAAGGAAGCCCGGTGCTGCTCTTCATGCTGGAGTGGTTTTGGGCCTGTCCAAAGAATGTGACTCTGGATGAAATGTGGAAATGCAGACCATCCGAGGGCAGACAAGGAACCTCTTCTACCTCTTCGCCTCCTCCACCTTCAGCCACCAAGGGCCAAGCAATTCAGCATGTGCAGATGCTGGCTACACTGCCCACGAGCCTCTTCTGCAGGGGAGACCTTGTTAAAACCCCCACCATGGGGGCTGTGGCTGTGGCTCAGTGGTAGAGTGCTTGCCTAGCATGTGTGAGGCACAGGGTTCGATCCTCAGCACCACATACAAATAAATAAAAAATAAAGGTATAAAAAATATTTAAAAAAAACCCCACAATGCTTTGCTGCTTAAGCCCTTCTTTGTCTTTTCAGCTGCAGCCCAGGGTGTGAGCCAGATGGCTAGGGTGCACCCATTGCTCATTAGATGTGTGATCTTTTTTTTTTTTAATATTTCTTTAATTATACATGGACACAGTGTCTTTGTTTTGTTTATTTTTATTTTTATGTGGTGCTGAGGATTGAACCTAGTGCCTCACACATGCGAGGCAAGCGCTCTGCCACTGAGCCACAACCTCAGCCCAGATGTGTGATCTTGGACAGGTTAGTTGACTGCTCTATGCCTTGGTTTTCCCATTTGCAAGCTGGGGATGGTCATCGTAGTGGGACCTCCCCCCAGGGCAGGGGTGTTCTGAAGGCTTGCTGAGGTGAGGTTGGTTGACACTCTTACCTCTGTCAACTCCTCTCCGCCCACTGTGCTTCAGCCTCTGTGGGATTTGTTTCTGCGGTGCCCTCTTTCCTCACATCTTCTCCTGGCTACCCACTCATCTCTCAAGTCTTAGGAGAAATAAGAGTCCTTGGGATTTCCGTGGGCTCCTTGTCTCTCCCAGCTGCATGAGCCCCCCATCCTGTGTTCCCTAAGCAGGTGGTCACTTGATATCACTTCTCTTGGTCCATTTCCCACTGGCAGAAGGCACCATAGGGTGAGTGATGTTTCTACATGATTTGTCTGCATGTAGCCCCTGTGCTTTGCACAGAGTTTGGTGGGTATACTGGATGCTAGGAAAGGGATGACTGAATGGAAGAGTTAACAAAGCCTGGAAAGAGTGGTGGGCCAGCTCAAAGTGCCCAAAGGACAGGGTGAACTGAGCTGCTGCTCAGGATGGCTCCAGGCTCTGGCTGGGGTCCAGCCCACAGCTGGAGGCACCCGTGACTCTAGCTGGGAGGGGCCCGGAAGATGCAAGCAGCCCCTGACCTCCCTCCTTCCTCTTAGTCACATTCAGCTTGATAAACAAACTCCCAACTGCCCCCTGAGGTCTGGCAAAAGAGAGCTCAGTGAAGAAGCCTTCTGCAGAGGAAGAATCCTTTTCATTGTGAATAGTCCCCCTGATTTATTTGGATAATTTCTGAATTTTCTTTACTCGAATAAGCGCAGGTTAGGCATTTGGGAGCCCTGCACATGCAAACAAAATACAGCTTGTTCCATCAAAAGCTGCCCCTGAAAGAAAGGAGATGTCTCCACCCTGCTCTGCTATTAATATGCTATGAGCTACTGTCCCTGCCTGGGGACAGCGATTGCTATAATCAATGTTAATGAGCAAATGATCGCCAGCCACTCTTTCTGCTCCTGGTTCTGAAATTCAGAGATGCCGTCGCCAGACGGATGAGACCAGTGTCACTTTGAAGAATCATACAGTGGGCGAATTGCTGGAGTGTGTTCAAACAGAATCCAGCAGCAGCAGCTGCTACAGCTGTCATACAAACTTCCTGAAATAAAGGGAAAAGACAGCAACTTGTCCCTTTTGAGCCAACAGATTTAGTACATGAGACAAAATGAGAGAGATTAAGGGGAAAATAACTCAGAAAGTCAGTGAAATGAGAACTCAGCTCACCAGGCCAAGGCAGGCCGTCTTGGCTCTCTACAACCAGAAGTTATAGCTGCCACACAGGCAGCCCTACAAGGGCTGGGCATTGGAGGGTGGTGTGGAAGTTCAGCCTGAGATTTGACACTTTCAGAGGTCTGGCCAGCTGAGATGAGGTCATCGCCCCAAGGTCTTTAGAGCCTCCATTACAAAAGCATATTGAAGTACATTGGCTGGATTTTTAAAAACAATACTGAGCACCTGAGGTGCTCACAAAATGCATCCTTCAGGTAGGCCAGGGACCCAGTTTGGTCTACATTAGTTACTGTATCAGAATCTTGAGAGCTGTGGGTGTAGCTCCATAGCAGAGTTCTTCCCTAGCACTTGCAAAGTCCTGGGTTCCATCATCCCCAGCAGTTAAAAAACAAAAGAAAAACTTCAGTTGCAAGTAACAAAAACCTACTCAACTTAAATATAAGACTTACTTCTTACAGATGGTGAGGAAGGCTGATGAACCACATCCATAGAATGAGAGAGAATGAACAGATCTTAACGATGGTATTCAGCTAGAACTATGATCAAAAATCACCCCTTGACCTTGCCCAGAGACATCCATGTTGCTTCTGCCACTGGACGGCTGACATTAGACTATGCTGCCCTGGGTCCATGGGTTCCAGGCATGGCACCCTCCACCCTAGACCCTGCCATTAGCTCCATCCTCACTGAGATCCATGACACTAGCCTTGAAACCACCCCTAGAAGGAATTCTCTACAATTCCTGCTTCTTGGGGTTACTCACTCTAGATTCAAGATCCTGGCATGGTATCTGTCCACATTGGTGGTACCTGTTTCCTAGCTAGACTGGGAAAGGAAGTATATAGAATGTATGTCTTCCAAAGAGGAAGTGGGCTCTGTCTCCCATGAAGGTGGAGAAAGTGGAGATTTCTCCAACAAAAGAAGGGGCTTTAGAATCAGGGACCCCCCAAAATAGCACATGTCCCCTGCAATTTTATATTTGGGTTTTCTGGTCTGCACAGCATCAAAAAGCAAAAGTTGTGGAGGGCGGGCAAAAGTAGGAGCTAGGAAAAAACATAGCCTGGATCTCATTTTTCTTTCTGGAAAAAGTGGGGAGAGATGTGTCATCATTAATCCCCCATCTTTAGGCCTTTTGCCAGCTTGGACGTGGCCTCCTTCAAGCCCCTCAAAGATCTCCCTGTTGAAGATGCTCCTCCACCTGTGGATTGCATTACATTTAGAAATGAATTCCATCCTTAGGTTGGTCTTGTCAAGCTCCTCAGGGATGAAGACAAAATTCTATTCATTAAACAGTTAACTTTTACTGGCATCTGCTAGGCCTTGGGGAGAACAAGGGGACAAAGGCATGGCTCATATCTTAGAGGAGGTCACACCCAGTGCCAGGTGTGTGGAGGTGTGAAGGTTTCGCAGAGGGGAGGGATGTGGTTTAACTGTGTCTTAACATTAAGATGTTCTTAGCCATTGAGAGGAGGGAAGATGCATCCAGAGAGAAGCAACAGCAAACACAGAAATAAGTGTCAGGAATCAGAGTGATGGAGTGATGGGCTGCAGAGAGGTCAGAATGTGGGAGGAGGAGGGGAAGTGGGAGACAGGTTGCTCATGAAGATTGGATGACATTCTGAGGAACCTTGACTCTCTCCCTGAGGATGGATGCTGTGTTCTGAAAATATTAGGAATCATCGAATTCTGTTGAATGATTGTTTGCCATGCTGGGGACGGAACCCCACGCTGGGTGAGCTCTTTATTACTGAGCTACCTTCCCAGCCCCTCTTTTTATTTTTTATTGTGACCAATTTACATAACATAAAGTTTCCCATTTTGACCATGTTTAAGTGCACAGTTCAGTTGGTATTAAGCGCATGTACGTTGTGCCCCGTCACCCCCAACCACCTCCAGAACTTTTCCACTGTCCTAAACTGGCTTTTATTTCTCTAGCCCTTAAACACTAACTCTCCCTTCCCCCATCCACCCAGTCTGTGGTGACCACCATTCTCTGTCTCTATGATTGGATGCTTTTTTTTCTTTCTTTTTTTGGGGGGCGTGTGCTAGGGATTGAACTCAGGGACACTCGACCAATAAGCCACATCCCCAGCCCTATTTCATATTTGATTGAGACAGGGTCTCACTGAGTTGCTTAGCACCTTGCTTTTGCTGAGGCTGGCTTTGAACTTGCTATCCTCCTGCCTCAGCCTTCCAAGTCGCTGGGATTACAGGCGTGCGCCACCATACTGGGCAGATTTAGGTCATTTCAAGGAATCATTTTTCTTTCAGTTTAAGAAAAGTGAGTTTTTAAGAATTTACTAATCTATATCTGGAAATGATGGGTGAACTACCAGTCAATACAGGCTTTATTTCTATAACTTTTGCCCATGGTAATGCAATAATAAAGAAATCAAACAAAAATGGTAAAAGGACTAAATTCCATGCTGGAAGATACTGTTAGGAATATCAACCTTTACCAATGTGAAAGTACATAAATTATGGTAAAAGCATAACATAAACAATTACAAAGAGAATTTTACAAGCAGTGATGGAAATTTGGAATTATAGTATTGGTATAGATTATAGTATTGGTATAGATTGTAGTATTGGTATAGTATTGGTATAGATTATAGATTATAGTATTGGTATAGATTATAGTATTGGTATAGATATGTATTAGGAAGCTTTTGATAGTTTGAACTGATTTCATTTTATTGCATTTGTGTGAACATATATTTATTGCAGCATTTCTTTCCTTAAACTAATCCCAAATTAAATTGATATTCATAGTGCTTTAACATCAGAATGAAACGTTTTCTAGCGGTAATTTCTATTTCCACTGTTTTGAAATCCCCTCGTAGGAAGTGAAATGCGAGTGTATGTCACTGTAGTGCTATTGGTTCATATCTGTGGTTGCACATCGGAATCACCTTAGGGAGCTTTTAAGACTCTCCCCCAACACTGATGCCCAGCTCACTCTCCAGCTCAATCTCCTGTTTTTTTTTTTTGTTTTTGTTTTTGGTACTGGAGATTGAACTCAGGGGCCCCTGACCACTGAGCCACATCCCCATCCCTATTTTGTGTTTTATGTAGAGACAGGGTCTCACTGAGTTGCTTAGCGCCTCACTGTTGCTGAGGCTGGCTTTGAACTTGCAATTCTCCTGTCTCAGCCTCCCTAAATGCTGGGATTACAGGCTTGCGCCACCACGCCCAGCTTCCAGCTCAATCTCATTAGCATCTTTGGGAACGGTATCTATGATTGGATCCTTTTAAAGCAAGAGAATAACTCCATGTCATTTTTCAAGAAGAATCCTCTGGCTACATTGGGAAGGCTAGGTTGGAGGTCCTGGGATCAGAAGTAAGTGCAGAAGACTCCTGGCTCGTGAGGAGACTGAGTGGAGGTGTGGTGACAGCAGTAGATGGGAAGGGAAAGGTGAGAGTATTTCAGAGACATTGGTTAAATCTAGGCGTCCAGGGACATCCATGACTACTCCAAGATATCTTTATTTAATTTCTGCTGTATTGACCCCTAAAACCATTTCTTGTGTGAAGAACAGAGAAGATAATGCTCTTTTTTTTAATATTTTTAATTGCTGATGGATCTTTATTTTATTCATTTATTATTTATATGTGGTGCTGAGGATCGAACCCAGTGCCTCATGCATGCTAGGCGAGCACGCTACCACTGCGCCAAAACCCCAGCCCCAAGATAATGCTCTTATAAACTTGATTTTTAAATAATCTTCTAAATCTGCTCACAAATATTTCAAAGTTACAAGCTATTTAAATGGTGAAGTACATCCTCACATCATTACTGTAAGATGCCAAGAGGACTTTGGGGTGGATTTGGTCATTTCATGCTTTGATCAATTTTATAAAAGAGAAGTAATTTATAAAAGTAGTTTATGGTCAGCTGGGTGCAGTTTTTTTTTAATATTTATTTTTTTAGTTGTAGGTGGACGGAATATCTTTATTTTATTTTTATGTGGTGCTGAGGATTGAACACAGTGCCTCATGCATGCTAGGCGAGCACGCTACCACTGCGCCATAACCCCAGCCCCATGGGTGCAGTTTTTATTGGCGCATGCCTGTAATCCCAGCACTTTGGGAGGCTGAGACAGGAGAATCTTTGATCAACTGAATGCTTTGATCGATTTTATAAAAGAGAAGTAATTTATAAGAGTAGTTTATGGTCAGCTGGGTGCAGTTTTTACAGGCTCATGCCTGTAATCCCAGCACTTTGGGAGGCTGAGACAGGAGAATCGCAAGTTCAAAGCCAGCCTCAGCAAGGGCGAGGTGCTGAGCAACTCAGTGAGACCCTGTCTCTACATAAAACACAAAATAGGGCTGGGGATGTGGCTCAGTGGTCGAGTACCCCTGAGTTCAATCTCTGGTACCAAAAATAAAAGTAGTTTATGGTCATTCATGTGCAGCAGCAATTCAGAACAGTTTCTGTGCTACATAAAAATATTCAGCCAGGCATCGTGGCATATGCCTGCAATCCCAGTGACTAGGGAAGCAGAGGCATGAGGACTGCAAGTTTGAGGCGAGCCTCAGCAATTTAGCAAGGACCTAAGCAACTTAGCAAAATAAAAAGTCTCAAAATGAAAAGTAAAAAGGGCTGAGTATGTAGCTTAGTGGTTAAGCACTCTTGGGTTAAGTACAAAAAAAAAAAAAAAATCCAAATCTTTGAGTCAAAAGAAAACTACCACACATAGGATCTGGAGTGGTTCTCAGAAGACCTGGATTCCAGTCCAGCACTGCTATTTACCAGCTGTGGGGCCCTGGGCCAGGCTCAACCTGTCTGCATCTGTTTCTTCCTTGCAAAGTGGATATTACGAGGATTAAATGAGAGGACTGTGTAAAGCACCAAGAAGAGTTCACCTGTGGTAAGTGGTTCACGCTGACTAGTGTTGCTGTTGGTTGTTGTGACAGTGATCATCATCATTAAAATCCTTCCATCCATGGGGCACTGGTTCCAGGACCCCTCAAGGATATCAAAATCCTCAGGTAGGGCTGGGATTGTGGCTCAGTGGTAGTGCACTTGCCTCACATTTGGGAGGCACTGGGTTTGATCCTCAGCACCACATATAAATCAATGAATAAAGGTCAATCAACAACTAAAAAATTTTTTAAAAAAATCCTCAGGTAGTCAAGTTCTTTACATAAAATGGTGAAGTATTTGCTTGGAACCTGTGCACACCCTCATATATTCCCATTCACTTTAAGTCATAGCTAACACAATTAAAATGCTATTTAAATGGCTGCTATAATGTTGAAAGAATAATGACAAAGGGAAAAAGGTCTGGACATGCTCAGTACCGACGCAAGTTGTCTTTAGTATTTTCCCCTGGCGTTGGGTGAAGGCGTGCTGGAGCCCACGCAGAGTGCTGGCGACATGAGGGGCTGGTTCAGCCCCGGCACCAGGTGCTCCGCAGCTCTTGTGAGGGAGGCGAAGTTGCCCATTCCTGCTGGTTCTGAAGCAGGGTTCCCCCATCTCTGAAGACTCTGCCTCAGGCTTTCTGCAGCGCCACATCCATATTTCTGCAAACCTCGCCTCTTCCCTTCTCACTTGCTCTGCTCCCAAACTGCCCTGCCCAGTCTTCCTTGGCTGCTGTGCTGTTTCTTTTCCTATCCCCATGCTTCCAAAATCTCTTGCCAGGCGTGGGGCAGAGATGGAAGAGACGGGATCAAGTCCTCTATTTCTCCTCTGTAGGACCACCTACCACTTACTTCTCTGCAGCTTTCCCTCTGTTCGCCAAGCAATTCTATAAACTGTCACCAACCCCCTCAAGAAGTCCCAAACCCCTATTCCATTCTGTAGCTCAGGAAGCTTTTATTAATGAATTAATTTTTGCAGTTCTGGGAATTGAACCCAGGACTTCATGTACTTTAGGCAGTGAGCTGCATCTCCAGCCCTAGCTCACCTATCCCTCACAAATGGCAGTTGTCTGGTGCCTCTTCAAGTCCCATGTTTGGTGCGACTCCTGTATGTACGCATACAATTAAATATGATTTTTCTCTTGTTAATCTGTCTTATGTCAATTAAATTTGTAGCTCAGCCAAGGGAACTCGAAGGGTGGAGGAAAGCCATTCCCCCGTCCCTACAGATTTTTTTCAAGTCATTTGCTCTGTAGGCAAAATTTGGTGGGCTGGGCATGTACCCAATTGACTGAGGGACTAACCAAATATTTGTGGATGGAAAAACCTTTAAGGTGCTTTTAAAAAATTACTCACTGACATTAAGCGTCATCTTTGGCTCACTTTGGCTATGAGGCTTGAAGTTCTAAATGACTTCATATAGATTACTTTTCAGGTCCTTGCATCTTTCAGTGTTGTTGAAAAGCAAGTTATCATTCACCAAGTGCCATGGGGGTCTCCCAGTTTGAGGGTAGGGACTATGTGTCTTTGTCCCAATAGAGTGTTGAGTGTATAGCAGGTCCTCAGTAAATACTGCTTTTGGAATCTTTTGAAGCAAAAATGATATGCTCTGGACCATTAACAGAAATTCCAGCTTGGTCACTGTCACGTCTGATTCCTTGATTTGAGCATGTGGGACACTGCCAGGGCTGCCTGTGGATAAGTCGCATGTTCGCTGTTGTCTTCCTCAATTCCAGCGTGGCCAATCGCTGCTGAAGAGGACCACGTCCAACAGGCATGAAAGGGATAGAGCCTTGACCAGAACCTCTTCTCACCTGCGCCCTTCACTTTGTGGCCACGGCTCCTGGTTTCTGATGATAGCAAGTATTTTTCCGCATTCCTGAGTACCAAATTCTTGGCTTCTAACAGCTTTTGTGGGAAAGTTCAGGCAGGAAAACCATTACACACCCCAGAGTTCTTTGAAGGTGAGTTTCATCACTGGCCAGGATTTTGGTTTTTTTTTTTAATATTTATTTTTTAGTTATAGGTGGACAGAATATCTTTATTTTATTTTTATGTGGTGCTGAGGATCCAGCCCAATGCCTCCCGCGTGCTAGGCGAGCACGCTACCACTGCGCCACAACCCCAGCCCCACTGGCCAGGATTTTGAATAGAGTCCTGTTCATTAACAAGGAAGAATACTTCTGACCAACCAAGTTCCTTCCAGTTCTGCATCTGTTCAGTCTCACTTGACTTCTGCTTCACTCAGCAGGGTCTGCACTGTCCCCTGTTGGAAGGAACTTTCTAGAGCATCTGTGGCAGCTCACGGGCGGCTGTGGGAGTTGGCAACCTGTGGCAATGAGCCTGTTCCCACAGTACGCAGGGGCTACCTAAGCCTCTTAAATGGCAACAAAAGGAGGTGGGGGCTTAGCTCTGCTGCTGCTCTGCCCCTGCCACTGGATGGTGAAGCATTTTGACCGTCACTCCTGGGCAGTGGGGTTTGGGTCTGATGCACTGTAGCCCTGCTGTGATGGTTCCTCGCCAGGACAGCTGCGAAGCACTGTCACTTTAGGAGGACAAGGCAGCCTGCTGCCACTGGCTGTTCCTAGAATGTGACAGCAAGAGGTTGAGGAACTCACGGTGGCACTTGAGTGTTGAGATGAGACCAGGTGGCTCTACTTGTCAGAGAGCTGGGAGGTGGTGGCAGATATAATTAGAGAGAGAGAGAGAGAGAAGAGGGGAAGAAGGGGGAGTTCCTCTGTTGGCTGCCCTCACCCCAGGATGTACCCAGGGCCTAGGTGGGTATATCACCTAGGCCTTGCTGACCTCTCCCCTCCCTTCTGGGGGTCCTCCTGCTCTCCCCCTGGGATGTCCTACCTGCTTTGTTACTGACAAAGATTTACTCATCCTTTAAGAAGAAGGTCTATTTTTTTTTTTTTTTGCACTGGAGATTGAACCCGGGTGCACTTTACCACTGAGCTACATCCCCAGCCCTTTATATATTTTTAAATTTATATTTATATATTTATTTATTTTTGGTACCAGGGATTAAACTCAGGGGTACTTGACCACTGAGCCACATCCCTAGTCCAATTTTGTATTTTATTTAGAGACAAAGTCTCACTGAGTTGCTTAGCACCTCGCCATTGCTGAGGCTGGCTTTGAACTTGCGATTCTCCTGTCTCAGCCTCCCTAAGTGCTGGGATTATAGACATGCGCCACTGCACCCGGCTTATTTTTATGTTTTTTAAATTTTGAGACAAGGTCTTGTTACGTAGCTTAGGACCTCACTAAATTGCTGAGGTTGTCCTCAAACTTGCGATCTCCCTGCCTCAGCCTCCTGAGTTGCTGGGATTACAGACATGTGCCACCACACCTGGTGAAGCCTCTCCTCTTAAAACTTCTCCCAACTCTTTTCTAAATCATGCTAAGCCCAGGGCCTCCAACCACCCCATGCATCCCTGAAGTACTTCTGTGTGATTCAGGAAGACACATGGCTGAGTCAGCCCGCAGGGTGCAGGTGTCTTGAGCCCTGGCCCCTTCTCAGTGAGGACCCTGTCAGGCCACAGTCTGCACACTGTTCATCCCACGCTGCCAACTGCCCCCTCATTGCACACGTTTGTGCTGGTGAACCCGTGTTTAACCTTCTGCCCTCCTGTGCAACCATGGTTTCCCTTCTGTGCTGCCCTCCACGGCCCATAAACTCCCCCAAGGCAGGACCTGGGACGCTTGTTTCTGCATCTCAGGCTCCTAGCCAAGTAACTGGCCCCCAGGGTAAGTTATCCCCACAAATGTTTGCTTAAAGGAGAAAGAGCTAGAGGGAAAGAGAGGGTCGAGGTGAAGCAAGACCACCTGCAATCCATCCCCAGTCCTCTGGAGCTGACTTGTAAATGCACTGGAGCAGCAACGCACGGGGTGTGGGTGCAGCGGGCACTGGCAGGTGGTCTCAGCCTCCTGGCTGCAGGGAGGGCTCCTCACCAGGCTCCCACCACCACACAGCCCCCAAACGCAGGGAGGAGACAAGTCAGGGAGAATTTGGGGAGGGAATTGCCCAGATGCGGGGGAGCTTGTCCCTTTAGGGTACTGGCCTTAGAGTTTAAGGAAAGAGAAGGTGTCCCCAAGGATGGTGTCCAGCACCTCCTCAGAGAAAGAAGATGCCATAGGGTGTGCGAGAACTGTACCCACTTTCCTGAGCCCTGTCCCAGGCTAGGGCCACAGAGAGGAACAAGGATCCCCTGCCCTTGGGAAGCTCCTAGGTCAGATGGGGTCAGGATTAAACCCATTACAGTACAGTTCAGCATACAGGAGGAAAAGTAGCCACCAAAGGAAGGGATTAATGCTGCCTGGGGACAGACACGGGTAAGAGGAAGGGAGGTCAGGAGAACTTACCTGAGGCAATGGCACCTAACTTGTGCTTTAAAGAAGGACTGTGTTAGGCAAGCCAGTGCAGGTGGAAGGGAACCACATATGCAAAGATGTAGAGTCAACAAGAAGGAGGAGAAGGAGCTTCAAGTCCTAGGCAGGGAGATGGCCGAGGTGGAAGACAGGAGTGAGACTCTGACAAGATGGTAAACAGGCAAACTCTAGAAAGCTAGCATTTCCTTGTTATATTCAATCAATTCACCTGTGTTGAACTCCTATATGTGAAACACTCCTTCTTATCTTCCTAGCAATCTTTGTTTGCCTCTGTTACTCATGAACGGTACATGTCAGACCCCAGTCTGGACCTATTCAAGAGGAAACTGAAGCTCAGGCTAGTCCAATGGGGTATCTGAGAGCCTCCAATTAGTTAGCTGCAGAACCAAGACTTGAAACCAGATCTCCAAATTTCATAGTCCTGGGTCCCTTCCGTTCTCACAATGTGTGCAAAGCAAGCCCATTGGAGCAGAGACTGTTTCAAACATACAGAACCAAGGTGGGCCACAAACTGATATTCAGTACAAAGATTCCAGAATTGCTCATGATGTTCAAAAACCAATGGAATCCACGACTTGTTAGAGCAGGTTTCCCTTGCACAGGAATAAGCAGAATTCTCAGTTTGAAAGAAAAAAGTGCTCATAAGCACCCAGTCATCCCTCCTGTGGAAACCTTCTCTTCAGGTTCTCCTGGCATTTGCTCAATAGCGTTCCAGTTTGCAAACAATCCACCTGCAGGATATTGATCCCTCTCTGGGTCCTCTCACTGATTTACTGTCATTGAGTGGATTGTTTCAATACCCACCCCCCCACCCCGTTCTTTTTCAAAGTCACCCCCTGATGCCATTGATTTCATCTGCATTCTCTGCAGGCTGGAGAATTATTGGTTTGCATAGACAGCACATATTGGGAGATTAGAAATTGTGTGCTCCAGGCTTTCCTGGAAAGTGCTGGGCCTTGTGACCAAGTGCGGT